>JAODAL010075202.1:0-14087 GCA_025379985.1 Phyllomedusa bahiana
CCGAACCATTTTCGGTAACCTGGGTCTCCACAGACTCAAATTTAAAAATCTTATAAAAGAACTGGTAGGGGAACCCCTTTAGTCTCACTTTTCTCAAGATTAAAAATACTAAACAAATTTTTAGCCTTTTCCCCCTCAATAAATTAAGGGCCCGAATCTTCAAAGAAACCCAAACCAAAAGATTTTTGAAAAATGGGGCTTGGGGGAAATTAAATTTTGAAAAAACGTTGGCCCCCTCCGGACTTTTTTAAACTTTTTAAAAAAAACACCCCCACTCAAACAAGCCCCCTTCCAAAAAAGTTGGGAACAAAGGGGAAAAAAAAGGAGCCCCCACTCCATTCCCTTTCCTCCAAGAGCTCTCTGTTTAAAACAACAAGGGCTCCCATAACCACCAGGGGCCCAAAAAACTAAATTTTAAAATTCTAACCAATGGGATAGGGTCCCAACCTTTTACAAACCTTTTATTTTCCCCGACAAACCCGCAACGTGTTTTTGGGGTTTCAAGAAGGGAAAGGGCACAAAAGGGTCACATATGGTGGGGATGTTTCTAGTCTACCTGTTTCTGGGGGAAAAAAGTCTTGAAATCATTTTTTTAAAATTTCAGGGGAAAAAAAATTTCAAAAAGACCCTTTCCAAGTTCCTACCTTCAAACCCTTCCCTTTTCCTCGGGTCCCTAAACCCAAAAAACATCTAAAACTTTTTTACTAAATTTGGGTGCCAAACTATTATTCCCCAAAAATTTTGGCTCTCAAAACCTCCAGTTTCCCTCCCATCTCGACTGGTTTCAAGGAAATTCAAAGTGATTCAGAGATTAAGGGGGGGAGTTCAAGGAGGACTTTTTTCAAATTACTAGGGAAAAACACCTCCAAGGGCTTGGAGCGAAAGGGTCCCCAAAAACACTTTGCTTTTAAGCCTTTCCTATCTCCCAAAAGACTTTTCCACCTAGGTTTTTTTATGCGGCCCCCCCTACCTTATAATGGGGCTACCAAATCGACTGATTGTTTCCTTTGTGCACTATGTTCATGGTTTTTGGTTTATTATTGACAGTACCAGAGAGTCCTTTACTCCAGTGACTTGACTTCACCCCCCATCAGATCCTCTCAACCAATGGGTTATTCGTTAGGGGTAGTGTTGAGCAATTACGTTGGCTATGGGACATCGGCGATAGCCCAATAGTGGGGCCACCTCGATAAGGTTTTTCGATAGTGACATCGTTTAAATGGGCGAGGGACCAAAAAAGGGCTATGGGAGACCCAACAACACCTTCATTCTTACACCCAAACGGGGGCTGGAGAACTGGAATTAACACCCACAACAGCCCAAATGGATACGTGCTACATCTTAAAGGAAAAAACACTTGGGTTTAAAAAAGCCACAGAAAAAAAAACACACACCTTTCACTACCCCTATCTTGTACCACAGCATAAACCCTTTAAAACCTCTCAACCCACAAATTAAAAAAGTCCCAGAAGGCAGAAAAATTTAACCACCCATTTTAAACTTGAACGGACATTGAATATCCCTGTCCTGGAAATGCAGAAATGACCCCCAAAACCTGAATGAACCCCCAGATTTAAAAGGGGGCCGGAAAAAGGAGTTTTTTCAAAAACCAAATTTTTAATTTTTGAACGGAAACTTGACTATACCCCCCCCTGGGCCACAGCATGACCCCCAAAAACCGGGCATGACCCCCCTTTTTTAAAAAAGGTGCCGGGAAAAAGGCCCCCTTTAAAACCAAACCTTTTTTATTTTCACGGGAAACATTACTATACCTGTCCTGGGCCACACATGAGCCCCAAACCCCCATGACCCCCCACTTTTTTAAAAAGTGCCAAAAAAAAAGGAGTCTTTCAACCACCTTTTTTAGTTGAACTGGACTTTGGGGACTATCCCCTTTTCCGGGGGGGCCACAGCATGACCCCCAAAACCTTTGCAGGGCCCCCCCCAAATTTAAAAAAGGCCAGAAAAAGGAGCCCTTTCAACCCCCATTTTGTTTCACGGGACATTGACTATACCTGTCCGGGGGCCACAGCATGCCCCAAAGGGCCGGAGTTACAGGGGGGGTTTTGAGACCCCCAGGCTGCTTCCGTCATCTATTAACACACAGGAAAAAATGCCCTGAAAAACCCCAGAAAACGAAAACTGCGTCTAAAAGGGCGGGGGGAAGGCGGAAGGGGAAGGTGTGAGAACCCCAGCCTTCCTCAGTACACAGTCAAAACCTGGTACGCTTGCCCCTCCTATGAGGGTGGCCAATTGAGCTCACTTGGAAAAATTTTGGGTTTAACCCCCCCTTTACCCCCATTTTTCCCCCTTTATTTTTGGCTTTCTTTTTCTCTTTTTTACCCCCAAACTTTGCTGGGGGAAAATGGTCTCTTTACTTTGTTCTTTTTCCCCCGTGCTCCCATACTCCATGTCCCTGAAAAACCCTTCACTCTGGTCAAGTTTTCCTGTCCTTTCCCTTGTACAATTCAGGGGAATTTTTTTTAACAGCAATTTTGTACATGAAATTTTTTTTTAGTATTTTAAATTCTAGAAAACACTTTTTTAAAAATCGAGGAATCCCCCCATGTTTTGGGGTTTTTTCTTTTTTAAAGTTTTTAAAAATGGGTTGCCCTCAATATAGCGATTGTAGCTATGTTAAAAAATTGCCAAAAACCAAGTCATTTTCAATTATTTTTCCATTAACAGTGTCCTACCTATTCCTGTTTCTGACAGAAACCAAACACATTTTGAGCCACTCTGACCATTTTGTTTAGAAACAACATTTTTTAGAATAGGACCTGTAAAATAGCTGCAAGTCACAGCAAAATGCCCCCAAAAAATTAAAAAGCATGACCCTTGGGGCCCCATTTTGGGAAAATTTTGTAAAGGAACAAATGTCTTTTTAGAAACAAAAATTTTTTAAAATGGGACCTTAGTATAGCTGCATTTCAACAAAATCCCCCCAAAAAATTCAAAGCATGCCCTTTAGCCCTTTTGAAAATTTTTTGAAGAACAAATGTCTATTAGAAACAACAATTTTTAAAATAGCCCCTGAGAAAATTGCTCCATTTCAAAGCAAAATGCCCCAAAAAAAATTAAAAAAAGGGACTTCTCAGCCACTGTTAAAAATTGTAAGTGAGAAATGCCACTTAGAAGCCACTTTTCCCTGTTCCAAAGGGACCCTGAAAAATTGCAAAAACTCAAGCAACATAAACCCCAAAAAATTTATAAATATACTTCTCAAAACCCTGTTTAAAAAATTTTGAGGCAACAAGAAACCCCCAAAAACCCTTGACAATTGTGAAAAATTCAAAAATGAAGTGAGTAAAAAAAAAATGGTTTTTTCATAAACCTTGCCCGTCTTTTAGTCTCCTCACAGCAAAAACCCCAAAATGAACTTGTTGGGGAATTTTAGAATAAAAAAAATTTCAGTAAGAAATGATCATTTTAAAAATAAGTTTTTCAAAAAAACCATTTCTGGGTTTTTTGAGGAAAATTTTAAGGGGAACCACAACTAATCGGGGACCTCGGGGAAATTTGGGGGCCCCAACAAACATCAGAGAAACCATTTCCTGATTCATCTTGATGAAAATCAAAACGATCCACATTATCCCGGGGGGGGGGGGGGGGGGGGGGGGGGGGGGGGGGGGGGGGGGGGGGGGGGGGGGGGGGGGGGGGGGGGGGGGGGGGAAAAGGGCCCGGGTGCGTTTTTCTTTAAGCTCCTCCGGCTGTTTCTTTAAGGTCCCTCAGAAATGAAACCGGCTGCTGGGCAGGACAAACCCTCTAATTTCGTGGGGGAGGGCCCGGGTCGGGCCCTTATCCATTTTTTGGGTACCCAAATCTATTGGGTCCGGAACACAAAACAAAAAAAACGGTGTTTAAAACCCCAGAAAGTCGTGCACCAAGATCTTAAGCTTTGGGCCCCTGGGTGTTTTTATCTGTGGCCTGCATTTGCATGCGTTTGGGGAGGTGGTAAATAAAATTGCCCCGAGGGGCACCCATTTTGGCCCGGGGTGCCAAACCTTTCCCCGCTCTTCCGCTGCCCGCCGCCTGCCCGGGCTACGGGTTTCTTGGCATCCCACTGCTGTCACGTCGCTGGCGTTGTTTTCCAAAACCCTGACATTTAAAAAACGTGAAGCAGAAAGCAACAGTTGGGCCCCCCCCCCCCCGGGGGCCCCCCCCATGGGGAATAAGGGCCCATTTTCCTTTTTATAATTTTTCTTTTTATTTTTTGGGGGTGGAAGGAAAGTTTCCGAGTTTTGTTTTTTACCGGGGGTCCAGAGGGGGGCCACCCATTCCTGTTTTCATTTTGATGGGCCTTAATGCGAGGGTCATGTTTGGGGGAAATGGGGCACCAAAACACTCATGTGAAGGGTGGAGCCTTGATTCCCAAACCTCTGGGTTGAGGGGCACTACAAACTCATCTTTCCCCATTTTGCCTCAAATTCCACGCCAACCTCCCCTTTTCCCAACAGGGGCGTCGGGGTTTTAGGAATACCTCCTCCTTTCCCCCTCCTTTCCCTTCCTCCGGGACAAGCTTCAAAACAAACCCTGACTTGCCCAAATGATGCACCCTAGAGCTGAGGTGGCCCCCCCTTTCCTAGTCTGGACCCTAAAACCCCTGCCTAATTTAAGACCGGGTAAAAATGAAAACGTCGGGGCCTTGTGGAAATTTGGGCAGAGAGAAAAGTCCCCTGTCTGCATTTTGGTTTTCCTCCCTCCTCCGTTTCCCCGGCGGGACCAAAAAAAGTTCAAAATGTCCAACGATCGTTTTAGAACTAAGATTCAAACCCCCAAAGGTCCCTGCTGACAAGGGCTCGCCGCACTGACCATTTTTGGGGGGCTTTTTTCAAAACTGGCAAGGGGGGTGCAAGCTCTTTCACCTGCCCCCAAATTCTTTTGGGGGCTCAACACCCCAGGTTCCCCCACCGCTTTCTTGTCAAACCATGTGTCACTTCGTACTGCTAATGGGATTGCGCTGCTCCCACAATCCCCTGGACAAAGTGGGGGGTGGGGGTTCCAAACGTTGTTGCCCCCGTTTAACAATGAGACGGTTTTACCCGGGGGGGCCGAGCTGACGCTGGCCCAAACCCGCCAGGGGGATGAAGCAGGGGGCGAATGGCGGAAGTGCGAACTCAGACCTCGAGCCTTCTTCAGCAGGCAGTCCAGACCCGGGTAGCTCTTTAGAAATTTCTGGACGACAAGGTTCATGACATGTGCCAGGCAAGGGATGTGCTCCAGCCTACCGATCTTAAGGGCGGCCAGCAGATTTCGCCCGTTATCGCACACCACCTTGCCTGGCACAAGGTTCTTGTCACCCAGCCAGCGCTCGGTCTCGTTGCGGAGAGCCGTCCACAGCTCCTGACCTGTGTGTGGACGGTCTCCAAGGCAGATTAATTTCAACACGGCCTGGTGTCTCTGGGCACGTGTTGCCACCAGAGGACCTTGGGGGAAAGAGCCCTGCACCATCCCTGCGGTTTTGAAGAGCGTGCGCCGAGCCTGAGAGCCACCGTCACCCCCAGAGACATCCACCCAGCTCACCCAGTGAGCTGTCACTGAGATATAGCGGCCTTGGCCGTGCTTACTAGTCCATGTGTCGGTGGTGAGATGGACTTTTCCAGACACAGATGCAGACAACGCGCTTGAAATTTTAGATGACACGTGGCGGGCCAGGGCAGGGACGGCTTTTCTGGCAAAGAAATGCCTGCTCGGCATCGGGTATTGGGGGCAGGCGAGGGCCATGACGTGGCGGAACCCATCTGTGTCCACCAGACGGAAAGGCAACATTTCCAAGGCCAAAAGCCTGGCAATGCCGACATTCAGACTTTTGGCTTTGGGATGGTTTGGGTTAA
Organism: Phyllomedusa bahiana; assembly: GCA_025379985.1. Classification (NCBI taxonomy): domain Eukaryota; kingdom Metazoa; phylum Chordata; class Amphibia; order Anura; family Hylidae; genus Phyllomedusa; species Phyllomedusa bahiana. Next base: position 5,835 of record JAODAL010075202.1, read on the forward strand.
AGTGTTTCTTCTGCTCCCAAACCTGGAAGACAGAAGACTGGCTGCTAGACTGGCCGCTGTACGGCGTGCAGGTCGTCAAACTGGCGGAAGGAGAAGGGGTAGGATGGGTCTCTGGTGGTGCTGGTGGTACTCGGGCGACGGTGAAGGCTAAAAAATCCTTTTTGCTTTCTCAAGACTCGGTGGGTCAAAAGCAAATTGAGGATTTGTTACAACCAACAGAGGGCGCTGTGGGCTTCTCAGCCCCTTTCCCATAATGCCTTGTGATATGCAGATGCTAAGTAGAGGGCGAAAAGGCAAAACAAAAACTCTACAAGCCGTTTGTTCGGTGCTCTCCTTAAGGAGAGATCTTCCCTTCCTGAGCTACCCGATGCCTCCCACACAGCCAGCCAGTATCTTCTCTACTCTGCACTAGGGAGGGACAAAAATCCCGAAACAGCGTTGTCTGTAGATGAGAGATACTGGCTTGGCTAAAAAATCCTTTTTGCTTTTCTCAAGACTCGGTGGGTCAAAAGCAAATTGAGGATTTGTTACAACCAACCGAGGGTGCTGTGGGCTTCTCAGCCCCTTTCCCATAATGCCTTGTGATATGCAGATGCTAACTAGAGGGCGAAAAGGCAAAACAAAAACTCTACAAGCCGTTCGTTTGGTGCTCTCCTTAAGGAGAGATCTTCCCTTCCTGAGCTACCCGATGCCTCCCACACAGCCAGCCAGTATCTTCTCTACTTTGCACTGAAGAGGGACAAAAATCCCGAAACAGCATTGTCTGTAGATGAGAGATACTGGTTTGGCTAAAAAATCCTTTTTGCTTTCTCAAGACTCGGTGGGTCAAAAGCAAATTGAGGATTTTTTACAACCAACAGAGGGCGCTGTGGGCTTCTCAGCCCCTTTCCCATAATGCCTTGTGATATGCAGATGCTAAGTAGAGGGCGTAAGGGTAAAACAAAAACTCTACAAGCCGTTCGTTCGGTGCTCTCCTTAAGGAGAGATCTTCCATTCCTGAGCTACCCGATGCCTCCCACACAGCCAGCCAGCATCTTTTCTACACTGCACTGAAGAGAGACAAAAATCCCGAAACAGCGTTGTCTGTAGATGAGAGATACTTGCTTGGCTAAAAAATCCTTTTTGCTTTCTCAAGACTCGGTGGGTCAAAAGCAAATTGAGGATTTGTTACAACCAACAGAGGGCGCTGTGGGCTTCTCAGCCCCTTTCCCATAATGCCTTGTGATATGCAGATGCTAAATAGAGGGCGAAAAGGCAAAACAAAAAACTCTACAAGCCGTTCGTTCGGTGCTCTCCTTAAGGAGAAATCTTCCCTTTCTGAGAGACATGGGCAGCTGAGGAACGCTTGGTGGTGGCTAAGGAGGAGGAAGCGGAGACAGAGGGTGTGACAGTGGTTGTAGGCTCGGTCTGGCCTTTTTTGGCCAAGTGTTCCCTCCATTTCAACTCATGCATTCGCTGCATGTGACTAGACATGTTGGTGGTGGTTAACCACTTAAGGTTCTTGCCTCTACTTATGCGTTTACGGCAAGGGCGGCATATGACATCGCTGGGTGAATCAGAGGCTTGCTCAAAGAAGGCCCAGGCTTGAGAGGTCCTGGACCTTTTTGACGGCGATAAGCGAGGAGCGGGGTTTGCGCTGACCGTGGCTGGCGGAATCATATCAGCGGACTTCTGCGACCGCCCTCTCCCTTTTTGTGGCGGGACCCATATTGACACTACCCCATCGTCTTCCTCCTCGTCCACTGATGAAGCGCTCGCAAGCAAATTCTGTGGAAAAGACCAGGATGGATCCGCAATGTCATCATCATCATCATCAACACAGGTGACTTGGTCGTCCTGACTTTCTGCATCCAGAAGCTGCGGGCTACAAGCAAGGGGCACTGCAAGGCGTTGCCGACCGCCCAGGATTTTTGCCGATTGACCGGCTTCCTTCACCTCCTCTGAATGGGCATCAGTAAACATCGCTTGTCTTACATGCACACTAAACCCCCATCTTTGATCGTTTTAACATGGCTTCTACCCAAACCAGTGGTGGTCATCAGTGAGGTCTTCATGATCAATGGATGTCCACAGTGGTGCTACGATGACCTTTGGGGGCCATGTTGGAGGAGCTGAGATCGATGTACGAGCTTTTGTGTTGCCGTGTCCCTGGGAGACAGGAGATAAGACTGCTAGAGCTTTCTGTATTATTCCTTCGCCCGTGCCCCCCCCCCCCCCGCCGTCCCCCGTGACTTTACAGCGGTAGATGCTGCTTTAAAATTCTCTAGCTAACTACATAAAATCTTCAAATCTCTAATCTAACTAAATTGGAAGGATCACAGCTAATAGTAGAGGTTTCTCTGTGCAGAAATAGACTAATTTCGCTGAGCTGTTTGGCCACAGGCAGAGCGCACGTCCTATTCCTATGAGACGCTGAGAGACACTAAGGCTGAACAGGAAACGCTGTTCTATGTAATACGAGGTCATGTGATTTTTCCAGCCAATTGCAACCATACACATCCCAGTCATGACGTCGCACACACATCTCACCCTGCTCTATTCTGTAATCTGATTTGCTGGCCACCAAAATTACAGGAAGCGCCGAAAATGGCGCGATCTTAATAGATGATGCACAGATTTTAACCTTAATTATCGCATGATCTGAAAATTTCGATCACCATAAAAACCTTGCCGATTTCAACTTTGTCGATAAAAATCGCTCAACACTAGGTAGGGGCTCTTATGTGGTCATCTCACCTTATACTTTTCACCAGCTTGAGAGCGTCATTGATGCGCCCTCTCTTCTTCCAGGGCTCTCCCTATCTTACTCTCTTGACCACAGCACCCATTCTCGCACTGGAACCTTTAGACTACAAAGATTATCTAGAATTTAAAGTTATCCATTATATCCCATTGTTGAAATATCAAGATTGTATGTAAGTATGCAACAAAACAAAAATGTCGAACCGGCGCACGTGGAATATCAGTAGACGCCAATGATAAAGGCTGATTATAAAATAATATGATATTTATTTCTAAAACAGTGAGGATATTATCCTCAACCGATTAAAAACAGACCAGAACTAACGCGTTTCACGCTCCAACTTTGCGCTTCATCAGAGGTAATATAAAAGTTTTTTCTTCCACATTATTTATAACACCAGGTACATTCCAATAGGTTCTTAATTACATCAATCACTCTGTTGACAACAATTCATTGGCTCAAAGAACTGTCAGACAAAAAGCATCATAAATTTAACCCTTCGACTACTAGAAAAGAAAATTACGATCACCTTAAATACATCATAAATTTTACAACATGGAAACTGTTTTCATTTTTCATCATTCTAATGTTATTGATTCTGTTTGCTTTATTTAATAAAAAGGACTTTGTGAAAAACATGTGTCAAGCGTTTAAAGTGCATATGTTTATCTAAAAATAGTGAGATTTTGGTTAAAAATTTATATCCTGAACTAGTTCTGTGCTCTCGGAATTTAAAAGTGCCGGCCAGATTAAAAATGAATGAAAAGAAGGCAGCATATTCAAAAGATAATAAATAGCCAATTAAGGGAAAGCAGCAATTTTAAATAGACCAATCATATCAGAGTTAGGTGAGTGTGGGAAATTTGAATAGCGAGAGATTTAAGTTTGCTAGACTTGCAGAAACCATGGAAAGTTACATCTAATTAAATAAGTGAAACAGTGAATTATCAAAATAACACATCGTGTATACCTATATATAATAAATATCTATTTTTAAAGTCATTTAACGTATTAGTTCAGTGGCATCATTTAAGCCCCTAGGATGTAATGTTTGAAGTCTATAAATCCAATACATCTCCCGTTTTTTGAGTATTTGAGATCTATTTGGGCAATATTCAGGAATAAAATCTATTGGTGTGATTTTTAAAACGGTAAAATCTTGTTGGTGAAAATCCTTACAATGATGAGCCACACTTTGTTGTACATCTCCCCTCTTCACGCAGGCACGGTGGCCATTTGACCTAACGTGGAGAGGACAAGTTGTCCTACCAACATACTGCTGTCGGCATACACATTCTAGGACATAAATTACAAATGAATTTTTACATGTAAGATAATGTTTTATGGGAAATGTAATATTAGAAAATACCGATGTGATTTGATTAGTTGTACAAATCATACAGATTGAATGTAATATTTATACTGTTTTCATGATAGAAAATTCTGTCCTATAGATTATCGGAGTGTACTCCCTGTATGCTGGATTTTTTTGCCTTGTTCTGCTCTAATGCTTGTACTTAATTTTCTGTTTTGAATAAAATCTTTTGAATAAGAAAAATATATAATATCCCCAAAATATAGAAATATCCCCTATACAATATATTTAAAATTCATAGAATCTTAAACTAATTTTACATTAAATAACCCACTGATTATAACACAAGAGAAATAGATGAAGTTTAGCTCACCCGATTGAAGCAGTCTTTGCACCAAAGGTTAATGCTTCACCTCCTCCTTCATGAATTAGCTGTAGCCCGCACGTAATCCTGGCTCCTGGCAAAGAACCTCAATGCAATAGTTGCTTCAACAAACGTGAACAATGGATACAGCGGTATTTCTTCAGCATAGAAATACTTTATTGCAAAAACGTGTGCAGATGGTACAACAGTGTGGAATAAAACCCACAAAACTGCCTATTCAGCAGGTTTTATGCCACACTGTTGTACCATCGGCACACGTTTTTGCAATAAATTATTTCTATGCTGAAGAAATACCGCTGGATCCATTGTTCACGTTTGTTGAACCCACTGATTATGTTGTTCAGATTTTTATATTTTTAATTTTTACTACATTAAATTTGAAATTCATTTTTGCTGCTCTTTATTCTACATACAGCAAGAGCCAGCACAGCACAGGTCTTGCTGAGACCTGTTGTCCACCAAGCAAGATCTGGACCATAGTTTCTATTCACTGACATGCTATTCTAATGACTTTTCTTTTATTTCCGGCCTGTCTATAACCTTAATACGTTAGGCACATTACTTATGCGCCTAAGTTCAATAATGCGCCTACCACATAGGCGAGGCGCGTTGAACTTTACACACCATTTATGAACACACAAAAACACTTTCATACATTCAGGTGCATTATACACTGAAAATAAGACTCGACTATTCACTTCGACGTGCCTTCCTTCATACATGTCGCCCTTTGAGTGCAAACCTCCTTCTATCAGCAAGGGTATTGAAGATGAAACGTGGCTGGGTCTTTCAGCATGACAATGATCCCAAGTACACCGCCAGGACAACGAAGGAGTGGCTTCCTAAGAAGCATTTCAAGGTCCTGGAGTGGTCTATGCAGTCTCTAGATCTCAACCCCATAGAAAACTTTTGGAGGGAGTTGAAAGTCCGTGTTGCCCAGCGACAGCCCCAAAACATCACTGCTCTAGAGGAGATCTGCATGGAGGAATGGGCCAACATACCAGCAACAGTGTGTGTCAACCTTGTAAAGACTTACAGGAAACGTCTGTGATTGCCAACAAAGAATATATAACAAAGTATTGAGATGAACTTTTGTTATGTACTTATTTTCCACCATTAGAGATGGATGAATTTCGGAAAAACCTGTTCGCCAGATTCGCCGAATTTTCCACAAAAAATCCTTTCGACCCGAATTTATTTGCGACAAATCACGTTAAAAAATGGCTATTTCCTGGCTGCGGAGAGCTTGTAGGGTGTTGTAGAACATTATGCCATGCTCAAATATGCAAAGGAAGCATGGTTTGGTCTTGATACAATACTGTGTTTTAGTATGACACGCAGATGACATCCGCCGCTATTAGAATCGCTTCACACTTCACTTCTCTGGGCAGTTACAGGGGCAAAACTGACCAAATAACTGAAGTGGGAACACAGCCTGACAAGGTAATGTCAGTGCCAGCTGGAAAGAACCGAGCTGAGGGCCAAGATCCTACTATAGAGTCAAAGAACGCAATAGTAGGTTCCTGGAGCAGGCACAGGTCACAGCAGGGGACCACAGCACGTAACAGGGGACGTCACAGCAGGGGTCACCCCGCGAGGTCAGAGCTTCTGGTGTCATCTAGCAGCCATGTGTTGACCACTAAGCCAACGTTTCTCGAATGGTTGATTAGGTTATCCACTTTCTCCCAGATGACATCTGACAACCCTGGCAAAGAGTCAGTGCATCCGTAAGACACAGCCTTTATTTGGCATTGCCCGGGAGCAGGTCAGGGGCCCTCACCTGTCCTCAACCCGCCTCTGTCCCGTTCGGCTTCCACAGCCACAGAACTACTATGTGATGTGGGCTCTGTGCCACTATACAGTGAGGACAGTGGGCAGCAAAGAGGTGGGGAAGACATCCGCTGCTTCTTGCAAGTAGTGATAAGGAGTGACATGGGGGGTTATGTTGCGAATGGTCAGGCTCTGTACAGCGAGACCGTTGAGGAGGACAGCGGTGACAGGCAAACACTAATCGATTTTAACGGGTAATTGCATTTGGGAAAGCGGGTGAAGCAAGCAAGCTGGGCCCAAGGTATTCTGGTGCCCCAGTTAAACAAGGCCTAAAGTGCCCCGCAAATGGAAAATTCAGCCCAGTCCATGCCTCCTTGCGCCCCCTTTTCTGCCTGGGATTAAGTGGAACCCTAGGCATTTGCCTATCTTCAACTACCCATCCTCCTGATCTGGAAGCAAGGGCTTCATCATCATCATGGGTGAAGAGGCGGCACCCCTGCGTCAGGGTGGCCAGCCAGAAGTGTTAGTGTAGGGGGAGTCACAGGGTGGAAGCAGTGCGGATGGGACCCAAAGACCACGTTTAGACCCCCCATTTTGAGGTCCAAAAAGTACGGGCAGGGGGTACCCATGTCACTCGGGTTGATGTGCTTTTGCCCCCCCTTATGTCACCTAGCTGCCCCACTCAAAATAGACTTGGCCACTCTCCGGTTGATGTGCTGCTGGCTTTTGCTGCCGCCACCTCCACATTTAATGGTGCAATTTGGGGCATAATCATGCTGTGCACCTCCACAATCGGTCAATTGCCACTCTGTGGCCTTCTTTGCTGCTCCAATGCCCATCTCTCTTTCTAGTGCTATTTCCCCCCCCACCACTCTATGATGTTGCCATATGTTTGGGTTTTTCCCCCTTCTTTTAATCGTTAAAAAGGAGAAAAAGGAAAAAACAAACGATTGTGTCTTTGGGAAAAAGCATGGGTAGTATGACTCCTTGTTTGCATCGGGATTGTTTTTGATAAGGTACCCCAAACGAGGAGGGGTACAAAAAAAGAAGAATGAAAATATTCCCATTTACTTTTTATTTTTGGGGTCAACTCCTGTGTTTTTGGCTTTAGCAATGTGGATTATTGACCAATTGAAAGCGGGGGACTGAAGGATCAAAGGGGGGGCAAAATGTAGTGATGTTATGAAAAATTATGAGACACCCTCTCCATTTTGGGGGGGTTACATGTATCAGCGTTTAACAGAACCCATAAAAGTGAAAAAATTTAATGTTTGCCCCTAGTGTTGAGCGATTGCGTTTTGGGTATCGAGTCGATCGATAGCGATAGTCGGCGCTTCGATAAGGTTTTTCGATAGTGAGATCGATTTGCGCGTTTACCCTTAAAGTCTATGGGGAGCAAAACACCTTAATTTTTACACCCCAAACAAAGGGTAGAGAAGTGAAATTAACTCCACAACAGTCAAATGGATCGTGCACTCTTAGGGGAACCATTAGGTTATAAAAGTCACAGAAAAAAAGTCACAGCCCTTTCTATCCTGTTTGTACCCCAGCCCGACATTAACCCGCATCAACAAAATTAAAAAAATGCCAGAGGGAGTATGTTTGAACCCTCATGTTACTTGAATGGAAATTTAATATCCCCGTCTGGACGCCATGAGCCCCCCAACTGCATGACCCCCCCATTTAAAAAAAGGGCCGGAAAAAAGGAGTCTTTCAAATTTTAGTTTCATGGAATTGGGCTATCTGTTGGGGCCAAGCTGGCCCCAAACCTGCATGACCCCACATTTTTAAAAAATGCCCGGAAAAAAAAGGGGTCTTTCAACACCATTTTGTTGAAATGGACATTGACATACCTGTTGGGCACGCATGAGCCCAACGCATGACCCCCACATGTAAAAAAATGCCCGAAAAAGGAGTCTTTCAACCACCATTTTAGTTTCTGGACTTGACTTAACCGTCTGGGCCACAGCATGAGCCCCCAAACCCGCTGACCCCCTTTTAAAAAAATGCCGGGAAAAAAGGAGTTTTAACCACCCAATT
>JAODAL010075203.1:0-14087 GCA_025379985.1 Phyllomedusa bahiana
CCCCCAGTTCATAAACCAAAGTAACAATAACCACCCACTTTCCTCCCGCACATTAAACCCCCTTCACCAAGTACCGAACAGGCTGCAGCACAGTAAGAGGTGCTTGTTCTGCTGCTGCCTAGAATGTTTTTCTCCTCCTCCCTCCCGTTTCTGACCCGACTTCATATGTTTCCCACATCCTCTTTACTTGCTGCTGGGACAGTGCAGTGAAACGCATCGCTGACCTTTCTATTTGCAAGCTGCCTGGCGGGCTTCTAACTCTTCCTCCTCCCTCCCCTTCTGCCAGCACTGACCTTCACCTGCATCTCTGTACCGGACAGGGGAGGAGGGGGCCGGGGGCGTGACGAGCAGGAGAAGAAGACAGTGACACGCTGACTGCTCGCTGCCTGCATGCTACTGCGGCTCGTCTGCCCGCTCCTACTCTCTCGCCCCCTCCCCTCTCTGTCCGGAAACCTTATTGTACTGTATGTGAGGGAGAGTCATTACAGCAACTTTAAGCATAGAGCCCGCTGGGGGGATACATAGACGGAACACTACAAGGCTAGCAGAGAATAGCTGTCCCCCACGGGGCCCCCTAGTGGTGCGGGGCCCCGTAGCAGCTGCTTTGCCTGCTACCCCGGTAGTTCCGCCCCTGCCACCATCCCAGGCTGTATTCATGCATTTTGCTGCGTTTTCCATGTGGAATTACGCCATGTGGACGGGGGGCCGGCACCTCGCCGGCCCATAGCATTCATTACTAGCGGCGCGTATACGCCGCTAGTAAATGACATGTCACTTATCTCCCCCCGCGGCGGATTCACCGAGCAGGGAGAGGAGACATAATCCATAGTTCTCTATGAGAACTGTGGATTACCGTAATGCCTGGGCCGTATTCCAGCCGTAATTTGCGCACTACGGCCATTTTAAGCCGTGTGAACATAGCCTAAAGCTACGTTTTCACTGCACACATTTTTAGTTGTTTTTTCAGCATTTTTCATTTTTTAAAACTGAAAACAGATCCCATAGACTTTAATAGTAAAAACATTCTGTAGTCTCCACAGAATGTTTTTTTTTCTGCTCGTTTTTTGAAACATGTTGCAAAAAACGACTGAGCAGGACAGAAATTTTACTATTAAAGTCTATGTAAACTGCCGGACGGTTTTTGGCAGTTTTTTTGCAGAAATCCATAGCAATTAAAATGCTGTGCATTTCTGCAAAAAACTTGCCAAAAAATGCAAAACGTGCCCAAAAGTTTTTGACATGCAATGGACAAAAAACTCAGTTTTATGAAAGTTTTTAGGATTTGGTTTTCAGTGAGTTTTTTGTCCAATGCTGTGTAGACCTAGCCTTACTGACAATATACGTGAAAAATGTATTAAAGGAAACCTGTCATATAGGTTGTGCCCCCCTTGCTGAGGGCAGCACAAGTTAGTGTCAGACCTGCTGTTCCTAGCACTGTGCCCCTTATTCTGTAAGATGCAGCAGTTTTAGAGCATTTATCCCTCAAATCTTATTCATGAGCAGGCGTTAGCTCCACCCACCAAAGGCTAGCTCCGCCCACTGACAGTTATTCACATGTTTCTACCTATTCAAAGTAATAGGTTTGTCAGTTGAGGTGGGCGGGGCTAGCCTCAGATGGGCGGGGTTTGAAAAAACTGACACTGAAGGACTCTTCGAATGACTCTTCTGGCTGAAAACTGCAGATTTGAGCATTAAATACACGAAAACTACAGCATCTTACAGAATAAAGTACACAGCAGTGGGAACAGCAGGTCTGACACTACCTGATTCTGTCCTCAGCAAGGGGGGCACAAACTATGTGACAGGTTCTCTTTAAGGCTTTTTTTTTCTCCTGGATTAATTATGATTGTCTTTCTTTCTTCTATCCTAGAACCATAGCTTCATGGGGGCAGTTTCTATTACAGTCATTAGGAAAAGAATTAGCTTTTATGATCTGCTGTATGATTGTGTTGTATGATCGCTGGAGTTTTCCCAGGAGTCATTTACAAAACCACAAGGCTTTTCTATTTCAGTCATTTGTAATGTTACTATAAATACGTATAATGATCATTTGATCGATAGTTTCTGATGTAGGAAATACTGACATACTCTCTCTACTCAATGAAAATTTTGTGTGGTTGCATTTTATTCCTAAAGACATGTCTTTATCTGAAATGAATGAATCAAAATCTGTGTATTATGGAGTACAGTACTATACATCACATAGGTGTATTTTTGGCATATGTACATTGCCAGTAATGTGAGAAAGCCAGCATTGTGTAGGAGAAATAGGGAATCTATAGAATGTCCTAAACTGGGGAATCAAAGTATGAAAAGCTAAAAGAGATCATTTTATTGATTATCTTTAAACAGGTAGGCAAGGGTAAATAAAGATTATTACCAAATACACTGCTGTTCCAATTGTCCTTAATTTTAGAGTTATCTCCTGCTTGTTTACACAAGCTTCTCTAGTTACTGACGACCTCTTTCTGCTGTGTCTTATCAGCAGGACAAAGCTTGCTTCTCAGTCTCTGATCTTATTTTTCTAATGAGCAAAACTTGAATCCTTTGACTTACTGACCTGGGAGCAGTCTTGTACCAACCTGTCAGGGCTGCAGGACACACAGCTGTGTATTTACTTCAAAGACAACATTTACTCAGCAGATAACAGTGTGCTTTAGCAGCATACAAGTTTTTCTCTCTCACTAGATGTCATCTCTGTGCCAAGCGCAGTCCTCGGTCCGTAAGCTACAGCAGGGACTGCGCTTTTGGCAATGATTTATACCTGTATTGTGCATGTTCCCTGCACTGTCTGAATGCGGTCTGTTTCTGTTCTGACTGGGTTTGATTGACAGCTTTGCCACACTCGTCTGGTTCTCTGCGAGCCTTAGGGCAGGACTCCAGATCCTTCTATTTGAGTGGTGAGTGACAGCTGCCTGCACCACTTACCTTTCTTTGCCTCTTTGTCTGTGTTCTGTATGGTCTGGGTGTCAGAGGGAAAGTCCAATCACAGTCTGGACCAGATCTCTGAGATCCCATAAGTAGCCCACTTCTGATCAGCAGAATTGCTGGTTATAGCCTTTGCTTGAGCTGGTGCACTTGGTATACGGTTTGTTTCTCTTGGTATTCTAACTTTGTGCCCGCCTCTTTGACATACGTTTATTGCCTGCTGCTTCTGTTCTGTACCTGGCTGGTACCGGGTGGAGGGCTTGGCTAACCTGGTACTCAACCTGGTGAACCAGGTGCAACTCCTTACCCAGCAACAAGTGAATGCTGCTGCCGCACCTCCTGCAGTGGCCCCTGTTCCATCTACAGCTGTCATCTGGGAGCCTAAAATGCTTCTCCTGGTCTGTTTTTCAAGGGCCCGCAAAACATTTATCTACTTTTTGAGAGTCCTGTCGGTTGTACTTCCAGGTAAAATCACTTGCCTCTGAGGCCCAAATCGTGGATATAATGGTCTCCCTTTTAAAGGGCAAACCTCAGGAATGGGCTCTCAGACTTCCCCCCACCGCTCCAGAGTGGAGTTCTCTGGACCGATTTTTTTTCAGTCATTGCAGCTCATACATTCTGACACAGACCACACTTCACTTGTGGAAGCTCAGCTCAAAGTCAAGGTACAAGATTGGTTGAAGAATACTGAGTTCCATAAGTGGTACATAACGTCTGGATGGTATGATTCAGCGTTAAAAGTCAGATTCAGACAAGGCCTATCTGACACCATTTAAGATGTCTGGGTCAGCGATTCCAACCCCAGTAGTTTAGAGCAGGCTATGGCTTTTGCAGCCTGCATTGACCGCATACTCTGGGAGAGCAGAAGAGAAACGTTAGAACCCGATCATCCATCCTTGTTTTCTGTGTCTTCTTCTTCCTCCCCTACGTAGTCTCTTTCCCTTCCACCCTGGAAATGGAGCCAATGCAACTTGGAGCCATGGACGTACCATGAGGGAGTGCCACACGAAAAAACGCCCTGTGCCTGTACTGTGGCAAAGCTGGTCATTTTCTTCAGGACTGCCCCACCAGACCCAGGTCCCAGCAGCGGAGAAACTCCAGTGCCTGAGTGATAGTCGGAGGAGCCACTCAGGCATCCAGATACCTTTCATATTAATTTCAAAAGTATTATTGCTGGTGTCCTTTTTTTATTCTAAGCCTGTATCTGGGCAGGCCCTGATTGATTCCCAGGGCAGCTGCCAACTTTGTAGATGCTACCTTTGTGTTGGCCTTGGGTCTGAACTTGGTGAAGCTGGATCATCCTAGTCCTGTTTTAGGGGCTGACTTTACCCCATTGGCAGGAGGGAGGATTCGCTTCAAAAGCCCCTAGTTGTATTTGCAGGTTGACCCTAACTATTCTGAGGTTTTAGTTTTTTTTTATTGTCATGGACAATTTTTCATCAGATGTTGTCTTGGGTCTCCCTTGGTTACGTAATCATAACCCTGTCTATGACTGGAGTAAAGAGGAATTGATTAAATGGGGTCCTCATTGCTCCTCACAATATATTTCTCTGCAGTTATCTGAGTGCCAAATGCAGCACCCCTGATTTTATTTCTGACACTGTTGATGTTTCTGATGAAAAATTTGCTCCCAAGCCCAAGACTTTTACTGAGAAAAGTTTGCCCCCCGGGGGTGGGGTTGTGACCAATGATCACGATCTTGCTGCCTCTGTTGCTTAATCTCAGGCTCTGGCACCTAGTGACATTCTTGCAGTGGCTGACAGATCCGAATCTTCTCCACTTGTACCACAGGAGGGGACTGAAGGCGGAACTTTGACACCTGCTGAGCTGGGTTCTACTCCTCAATCTTCCATAGAGAACTCTGAAGTATAGGACAGGCCACAGCACAGTCCTCAGTCTGTAAGCTATGGCAGAGACTGTGCTTTTGGCCATGATTTATACCTGTATTGTGTATGTTCTCTGCACTGTCTAAACATAATCTGATTCTGTTCTGACTGGGTTTGATTGACAGCTTTGCCACACTTGTCTGGTTCTCTGCGAGCCCTAGGGCAGGTGAGTGACAGCTACCTACACCATTCAACTTTCTTGCCTGTTTGAATGCGTTCTGTATGGTCTGGGTGTCAGAGGGCTGGTCCAATCACGGCCTGGACCAGGACTCTGACATCCCTTAACCCCTTAACGACCTTAGACGTATCCATACGTCCAGGTCGTTTGGGGGTTAAACGCAACCCCGGGACGTATGGATACGTCCTGAGGATCGCGCGAACTCTAAAGCAGAGGGTTTGCGCGATCAGCGCAGGGTGTCAGCTGTATATTACAGCTTTGGGATCCCGCAGCGTCGGCCCCGACCCGGATCGCTCCGGGGGGATGGGGGGGGGGGCGGTTAACCCCTTAATTAACGCGACGATCGGGTCCCCAATAAAATAAGAGAGACGCAGGAGGGAATCGCTACTCTCCTGCGTCCTGTCGGCGGCAGCAGCGCATGGATCGCCAGATTCCGTGCAGCTCCTGCCCTCTGACAGACAGCAAAGTAGGGCACAGAAAAGCCTTCCGGGTTGTCTGTGACGTCACGATGCCCGGCCGTGCCCTGTGGGCATGGCCCGGCATCGTGCCTGACAGTTACCATAGGAACCAGTCATGGCAACAAGCTATGCACTGATTCCTATTGAATGAGGGATCTAAAGATCTCTCATTCAAATCCCCTATGGGGAAAAGTCAAATTAAAATGTGAAAAAGTGAAAAAAAGTAAAAAAAAAGTGAAAAACAAGTAAAAACACAAACCCACGAAAAATAAAATAAAAATACGTATACCACCCTTTTCCCCTTTACAAACGGCAATCGCCCCAAAAAGATCAAAAATAAATAAAGTACCCATATTGGTATCGCCGCCGTGCGTAATGACCTGCCCTATAAATCTGTCATGTTAATTAACCCGTACGGTGAACGCCTTTAAAAAAAAAAAAAAAAAAACAATCACAGAATTAAGATTATCGTTCATCCCGCAGCACATAAAATGGAATAAAAAGCGATCAAAAACTCCTAGAAACGCCAAAGTTGTACCAATTAAAAACGTTAGTTAAATCCCGCAAAAAAAAAGTCTTTATACACCCTCTGTATACGGAAAAATAAAAAATTTAAAACTCTCAGAAAAATAGCGATGCATAAATATTGTTTACACACTAAAAACATTTTTCTTTTTTTTTTAAAGTTCTTCAACATAAAAAAAACTATAAAAAAAAGGGTATTGCCATAATCGTAGCAACCCAAAGAGTAAAGCAAACTTATCACTGATACTGCACGGTGAGCCCTGTTAAAAAAAAAAATAAAAAACACTACTAGGTTTGCAGTATTTTCTTCACCCTGGCCTCCAAAAAAATGGATTTAAAAGCGATCAAAAAAGCCTGTCCCCCCAAAAATAATTCTAATAAAAATGTCAATCATCTCGCAAAAACAAGTCCCTACACAGCTCCAACACAGAAAAATTTAAAAGTTATGGCTCTCAGACTATGGCGATGCAAAAACGTATTTTCCTGGTTGAAAAAAGTGTTTTAATTGTATAAAAGCAGTAAAACATAAAAAATATACAAATTGGGTATCAGTGTAATCGTATTGCCTGCTGAGTAAGCAAACCATGTCATAATACCGTACAGTGACCGCTATAAAAAAATAAAAATAAAAAACACTACCAAAAATTGCTGTAATTTGATCAAAAAAATCTCAGAAAAAAACCTAATAAAAAGTGATAATAGCATCATATGCACCCCATAATGGTACCAATAAAAACTTCAACTCATCCCGCAAAAAAAAAGCCCATACACACTTTTGCACACAGCAAAATAAAAAAGTTATGGCTGTCAGAAAAAGGACAACATAAAAACGCAATTTTTTATTTGACATTTCTACTGTGTAAAAGTAATAAAAAAGAAAAAACAATATAAAATCTATATCATTTTAATTGTACCGACACCAATATTAAATTTATCACATCATTTTCACTGCACGGCGAATTTCTGTAAAATGAAACTCAAAAAACAATGACCGAACTGCGTTTTTCCCCCCATTTTCATTGCCCAATGCAAAAAAAAAACTATGGAACACCTGTGCATCCAAAATGCACAGTAAAAACCCCCCAGATGAATCCGTGATGGGTGTTGAATCCAAAATGGGGCGACTTTTGGAAGGTTTCGCCTGTTTCTGCTACTTTGGGGCTTTGCAAATGCGACATGGCCCCACCAAAATCTCGTTCCAAAAGCCAAATAGCGCTCCCTCCCTTATACCGCCCTGCCATGCGCCCCAAAAAGCAGTTTACACCCACATGTAGGGTATTGCCGAACTTGGAAGAAATTGCTTAACAAAGTTTTTTGGGTTTTTTTTTTTTTCCCGGATTCCTTGTATAAAATAAAACAATTTAAGCTAAATATTTGCAAAATTATTGAAAAAAAAATTTTTTTTTAAATTTTTACAGCCTTATGCTAAAAAAAATTTGTGAATCACCTGTGGGGTCTAAAACTTAATGCAACCCCTGGATATATTCATTAAGGGGTGTAGTTTCCAATATGCGGTCTATTTAGGGGTGTTTATTAAGTTTAGACCCCTTTGGGTGTCCCAAACCTGAAATGGGGCCCAAATAAAATCGTATTGAAAATGAAGACCCCAGAGTATAGTAGGTGCTTCTTCTATTCTGGGGCTTATGGTTGAGCCAAATAATGCACTAGGGCCACATATGGGATATCTCTAAAAACGGGAGACCTGGGTGAATTTATATTAAGTTTTCATTTACCTAGTCACATTTACTGTATTCCAGTGAATAATGGATAAAAAATTGAAAATCTGCAAAAAAAAGTAAATTTTTAAATTTCACCTCCACTTTGCTTTAAATTCTGGGGAAATATCTGAAGGTTATGAAACTTCCTAAATATTTTTTGTAAATACCCTTAAGGGGTCTAGTTTTCTCAGAATGGCGTCACTTATGGGTGTATCTAACATGCAGGCCCCTCAAAGCACTCAAACCCGGAGTGTCCCTAAAAAAATTTATGTTCAAATTTTTTCTTGAAAATGTGAGAAATTACTACTAAAATTCTAAGCCCTCTATGTCGTAAAAAAAAAAAAAGACATTTAAAAAATGATGCCAACCTATAGTGGACATATGGAAGATGTTTTTTAAAAAACTTTTTTTGTGGTGATAAATTATCTTTCTTGACGCAGAAAATTTTGCAACTTTCAAAACCCGAAAATTTTTTTCCAAATTTTCATAAATTTTGATATTTTTCAAAAAAAAAACAAGGTTTGGGAAAGGGATAAAAATATTTTACTACTTAAAGCACAATGTGTCACGAAAAACAATCTTTAAATCACAAAAAAGGGTTCAAGTGTCAAAAATTTTATTCTCACAAAAAATTGACACATTCAATTTAAAAAAGGGGGCCTTGTCGGGAAAGGTCACAACAGGCGGGGCCCCTTAAAGGGGGGTTAAGTAGCCCTTTTTCCGCTCAGCAGCATTGCGGGTTATAGCCTTTGCTTGAGTTTGGTGTGTTTGGGAAATCCCGTTTGTTTTTTTTTTGGGGATTCTGACTGTGTCCCCCTTTTTGCCCAAAACTTTTATTGCCCCTTCCCCGCTTCTGTATTTTTTTCTGCTCTCTCGGGTTTCGACCCATTTTTACCTGACCCTTCTCCCATTGTGTTTTTGTTGCTTGTCGTTCATTTTTTGGGCCACGTATTCAGGGTAAGGACTGTTGCCCAGTTTTTGCCGACCACTTAGAGTTGGGTCAGCAAGCAGGCAGAGACAGCTTTGGGGGGACAAAAAGCTAGGGTGCCGGGTTTTGTTTTTTTTTTTTTTGGGTAATAAACCCCCCCCCTCCTGTCCTTTTAAAAAGGGGCCCCCGGGAAAGGAAATTTAATCCCCTTTAAATTTTATATAGGCCCCCATAGGTAATAATCCCCTCTGTACGTTATATAGGCCCCCTGTAGGTAATAATCAGGCCACTGGGCAGAGTAGGAGGCCCCCTGAGCTTGTGGGGCATCTGGGCAACCGCCTATCCTGCCCGCATGGAAGAGATGACCCTTACACTAAACCTTCTTTCCATGCCAAATACACTCTCCCAAACCCCACTTTTATATAAAGGGAAATTCGCTTGGAAAGGTAATTTTTTTTTCACAACCCCCCCCATCACTAAAAATCCTATAACGGGCTTTCCCATTGAGGAATGGGTTTTGCTAAAAGAGCTGAAATGCAATCACTCCCTGAAAAAACTCTCTACACCCCCCTCCACAGAAATTTGTAAACCTAAAAAAACCCGTGAAGAAAAAAAAAAACAGCTGGAGGGGGGAAAAACCCCCCTTTTAACTTTTCCCACTTTTCCTGGGCATTCTACCCATCCCGGGAAAACTGAAAATGCAACCACAAGTAAATATTTTTACTGTGCTGTATGAGAATACTGGAACAAGGAAATTTTTTTTTTTGGCCAAAAAAAAAAGGGCCCATTTTTTGGCATGCAACAACAATTTTTTAAAAACAAATATTTAAGCTTCAAAGCAGTGCTGCTAAAAACTGCATTTTGCTAACTGAAACCATTTTTTTGGAAGTTAATTGAGCCAATTTGGGAAAAGGGGGCTAGGACGGCCCCCTTGGAGGGACCATAAAAAATTTTTTAAGATCCCTTTTTTGCACGATTTAATGGTTGTTGAAAAAATCATTGATTTATCCTGTTAAAGAAGAAATAAAGGCTACTACATTTTTGTCCAAACCCTTTTATTTAAAAAATTTTTATAAAAAAAAGGGACCACATGCCAAAAAACTAAATAAAAAACGGAAAGGCAAAATCTATACAACTTTCTTCTTTTAAATATTAATTGGGAAAAAGTAAACCATTTAAATCGGGTTTTTTAAATAAAAGCTGGGGGGCCCTTTAATAAAGGCAGCCAAAAACCCATAAGTTTTTTGACAGTTTTTGGGAAAACCCATTCCTGCATCTGAGCTGGTAGAGTCCCTTGGAGGGGAGAATATTTAGAAGGGGACACAAAAAACAGGGGAGATCTGTGCTCCCTGTTTTTGTTTTTTGTGGTCAATTATATTACCCAGAAATAAAATTTAAAATTTTGGGAAAACAATAAATTAAGGGGGAGCAGGAGGGGGGAAAGGCTGGCAGCACACCCTACAGAGGAAAAACACTGTTTGGGGTTATTCAAAACGACTTTTTTTCATATCCTTTTTTTGAAAACCTTTTTTTTCTAACCCCAAAACGAATCCAAAAGTCTTTATCAAACAATGGGGCATTTTTGATTTACTTTGGGTTTTTCAATGTAAAACAGGCATCGCCGTTCAGAACGAGTGTTTCGCCGATGCGTGTTTACTTCGCTTTTTCGATGCCCCTTTTCCCGGTTTCCTTTTTAAAAAGAAATTGACGGGGGAAAGGGAAACCCTTTGAGGGAAAGGGAACCTGGTTCTATCTTTTTGGAAAAGGCCCTTTGGTTTTGTCTCCTCTGTTTGTTTCTTCCCACATGATCCGGGGAAAAGGAGGATGTTGTTGGGAATAGGTTTGCAAATAGTATTCCCCCTCTGGTTCATATTGTGTTATTGTGTTATTGTATTCATATTGCAAAGAGATGTCTTTTGACCAGATGGCTGGAAGCCGATTTGCCATTAAATGAGATGATTTTATCTCATACCAAATTGTACCTCATCGCTGATCAGGTGTTTACGGAGCGACACAAAGAGACAAAAACGAAAGCCTTTTTTAAAAAGTGGAAGTTATTTATTGACAAATTTTACACGCAAGAGGAAATAGATAAATTAATTTCTGTTTTTCAATATACCAAATGCTATCTTAGTGCAGCTTTGAGGGGCACTTTGGGAAGGTTTCAAAATAAGACTTAAAGTTATCTAGGACTCTGACATATAGGTGGCGAGAGAAGGTGACAAGGCACATAGGCACAAGTCCATATATAGATTTTTGGCTTAAAGTTAGGCTAGGTTATTTTTTGTTGTTAGAGATAAGTTATCAAGATTGGCTTATTATGAATATTGTATGTAGAAAATCAATGATGCTGTTATACATGTCCACTACTATATATCTGTATGGATTGATTTTGTGTCAATAAAATGTTGTTTAAAAAAAATAAAAAAAAAAATAGAATTGACATGTCAATTCTACTTTAGTTTTACACAAGTGAAATCCCCATAGGAAACAATGGAGTGTGCTTTTGGAGCCCAAAAAAATGGATCCAAAAGCACAACATACTTTTGGGTACTTTTTGGATGTGCTTTTCATACGAAAAGCGCATCCAGAAAACGCATTGGATTAAAATTTGAAGTGTAATACACTAAATTGGCCCCTAGAGGGTCTCATTTGATCTAGAAGAACTGCTTGAACTTTAGCAACCTAATGACCCAATAGAGGGAGCTAACAGCATTTTACATGTGTTTCAGAGGAAGCCCAATAGAGGGAGCTAACAGCATTTTGCACGTGCTTCATCTTATAAATCACTATATATATATTATAAAAAGGAAAAAGAAGAAACATGGGGCGCACAATAGTGTAAAACTGTATAACAGATTTGTAAAGGTATAGCAGGGGGGCTCACCTTATTGAGTTGTGCGATGAGGCACAACTCTCAAACAGGCATACAGGGCTATTGTCCGTTGCCCTTATCACGGCAGCAGGGGTCTCAAAAATGGCACAAGTACTAGCATGTACTTGGTATAATAGAAAATGCTGATCCCAATGAGGATGATGCAAACCCAGCGCACAGAATTCACTGATTTCTCACAAAAGATATATACGAAATAGTGGTCTTTATTTATAAAAGCGCAATAAACTCATGTTACTGCATATATATATATATATATATAATGATATAAAAGATTTTTTTATTTATAGAATGGATGTTTATAGAAATTATAGAAGTTTTTAATAATAAATTTATTAAATGTTTTTACAAAAATTTAGGTTTATTATAGAATGTTGAGTGGTTTTTTTAGTATTATACTGAAACCACTCAACATTCTATAATAAACTATTTATCGGGAAAAATTTATAAATGTATTATTAAAAAACTTCTATAATTTCTATAAAACACCCTTTCCCTATACTAAAAAACTGCTTTTATATTCGTTCAATATATATAAAAAGTGATTTATAAGATGAAACACATGTAAAATGCTTTTAGCTCCCTCTATTGGGCTTCCTCTGAAACACATGTAAAATGCTGTTAGCTCCCTCTATTGGGCTTCCTCTGAAACACATGTAAAATGCTGTTAGCTCACACTATTGGGCTTCCTCTGAAACACATGTAAAATGCTGTTAGCTCTCCATATTGGGCTTCCTCTTACACTACTACCTAACCACTTTCCACTCTAAGTGAAAATGTAGGTCATTAGGTTACTAAAGTTCAAACAGTTCTTCTAGATCAAATAGGGGCCGATCTAGTATATTACACTAAAGATTCTACCTTTTCAAACTACAATCTCTGTTGATGGTATCATTTGTGAATAGTCCTTAGTTCTTTGCCTTCATTTTATCTAGTGTATACTGTGTATATATATTGAAAAACGGATCCAAAAAACACATCTATTTTTGGATACATTTTTGGATGCAGTTTGGATGCAGTTTCTCTTCTGGTAAAAAATGGATCCAAAAACAGATCCAAAACCTTGTGTGAACATACCCTTAGGGTGCGTTTACATGACACAGACCAAATAGTTTGCGGATTCAAACCGTACCCCTTCGCACCCAAATGTCATGTTCAGCCCGAAAACCAGGCGGAAGAATGAACATGCTCTGAGTTTTTCGGACTGCCGGTGGTGTCAAAAACTGTCTGGCGGAAAATCCGTGTAGTGGGGACTGCTGCACGGATTGTCTATTAAAGTCTATGGGGGAGCGTTGCTTGTCAGTTTTCAGACGGATTGTAAAACCGCAAACCGTCTGAAAAACCGACAAATAACCTGTGCCATGGGGACAAGCCATTATACCTATGTCCTAAGTGTGCTATGGCTGCTGCATGCTCTGTGTGTACAGAGTGTAGTGAGAGACTTACTCTAAGCATTTACAAGCAGTTATGTCTTCCTCCAGCAGATTAACTCTTTACAAGCATCTATGTCCTCTTCCAGCAGATTAACCCTTTACAAGAAACTATGTCCTCCCCCTGCAGATAAACCATTTACAAGCAGTTGCATGCTCCACCTTTAGGTAGGTTGTATAATATGCAGGGAAATCTTTACATGGTTGATAAATAACAATATTCTGTATGAAGTAATGTTCAAGCTTCCAGCAGAAGGATATTTTACTGATTTGTGTTTGCTGATTTGCTTCCTACCGCAATGCATTGATGAATTAATCCACCAGGTTTGTAATTCACTTTTATTAGTAAAATAGGGGACTTCATTCTTCTATTGTGTTCAATAGACCATCAACTCAACAAAACTGCAAAGCAGGCGAACTGATTTGCTTACCTGGATTATGACCAGATCTGCTCACACTGCACCACTCAGATGCTCTATAGAACAAGCTCCCCCCGCTCAGTTGGTATCTTCTAGAAAATAAATCTTGCCAGATTGTGACCTCTCTCTGATAAATGAATAATACTGAGGGATATTATGTGATTTTCTAATGATATGTATCTTTAAAAAGCCATATAATTACATAAACAGTCATTTTTTTTATTATTTCAGTTTTTTTTTAATCATTGCCTTACAAGTGCAATAATTGTTCTGTTGACATAACTCATAGTTGCCAACTTTTGAAAATGAAAAAGCAGGAGATCAAAAAGCCACACCCACTCCGCCTAACTGCAGAACGGCTTTGGAAGAAAGTCAGGTACATGCCCTTATAGCCAGGTAGTAGCCCCGCATAACCAGGTAGTGCCCCTTACAGGCAGGTAGATGCCCCCCTTGTAGCCAAGTAGATACCCCCCTGTTAGCCAGGTAGATGCCCCCCTTTTTTAGCCAGGTATTGCACCCTTTAGTAGCCAGGTATTGCCCCCTTTAGTAGCCAGGTATTGTCCCCTTTAGTAGCCAGGTATTGCCTCCTTTAGTAGCCAGGTATTGCCCACTTAGTAGCCAGGTATTGCCTCCTTTAGTAGCCAGGTATTGCCTCCTTTAGTAGCCAGGTAGGTAGTTCCCCCCTTTGTAGCCAAGGGATTCCCCCTTTTACCAGGTATTCCCC
>JAODAL010075204.1:0-14087 GCA_025379985.1 Phyllomedusa bahiana
TTTATTTTTTTTTAAAAGTAATAATTATCCACATTACCCCTTGTTTTTTTTTTTTTTTTTTTTTTTTTTTTTTTTTTTTTTTTTTTTTTTTTTTTTTTTTTTTTTTTTTTTTTTTTTTTTTTTTTTTTTTTTTTTTTTTTTTTTTTTTTTTTTTTTTTTTTTTTTTTTTTTTTTTTTTTTTTTTTTTTCAAGCATAGTTTGGTAAAGTGTTTGTGTCCTGAGCAGTATATCTTGCTATTTTCCTTTGCATTAAAGTAATATACCTTTAATCTCATACTACATCCTGCACTTGTTCCTTGCTTCAACACAACGGCCATATGCATCTGTCTAAGTGGAATGGCACCTTCCAGGTCCCATGAACTTGATTGTCTGCTTCCCTAACTAGGGGCGACATGTATGAATGGGGCTGCACCAGCTTTCTGTTCAACTTTGATCCAAAAAGGATGTATAAATATGTGCACTCCAAACTTTGGCGCAATAAGTCCCTTTGTAATGCGCCAAAGACACTTTTTTAGTGCGCCAAGATTAGGGGTGTTCTGGGGGCTTCACACCTTCATGAAGTAGACCAATTATAATTCTTTGACACAAATCTAGCGCAGAACATAGAACAGCCAAGACCAGGGTAAAGGTGGTGCCTGAGCCAGACTTGTGGTATTGGCTCTACACAGCACTGTATTTAAGAACAACAGAAGAACAGCCAGACCAGGTAAAGGTGGTGCCTGAGCCAGACTTGTGTATTAGGCTCTACACTGCCCTGTATGTATGACCTGCAGAAGAACAGCCAGACCAGGGAAAAAGTGGTGCCTGAGCCAGACTTGTGTATTGCTCTACACTGCACCTGTATGTATGACCTGCAGAAGAACAGCCATACCAGGGAAAGGTGGTGCCTGTGCCAGACTTGTGGTATTGGCTCTACACTGCCCTGTATGTATGACCTGCAGAAGAACAGACCAGGGTAAAGGTGGGGACTGAGCCAGACTTGTGGTATTGGCTCTACACTGCCCTGTATGTATGACCTGCAGAAGAACAGCCAAACCAGGGTAAAGGTGGTGCCGGAGGCAGTCTTGTGGTATTGGCTACTACACTGTGCCTGTATGTATGACCTGCAGAAGAACAGCCAGACCAGGGTAAGGGTGGTGCCTGAGCCAGACTTGTGGTATTGGCTCTACACTGCCCTGTATGTATGACCTGCAGAAGAACAGCCAGACCAGGTAAAGGTGATGCCTGAGCAGACTTGTGGTATTGGCTTACACTGCTACCTGTATTGTAGTAACCTGCAGAAGAACAGCCGACCAGGTAAGGTGGTGCCTGAGCCAGACTTGTGGTATTCGCATAGACTGCACCTTATGTATGACCTGCAAAGAACAGCCATCCAGGAAAAGGCTGTGTGCCTGAGCCAGGACTTGTGGTATTGGCTCTACACTGCCTGTATGTTTGATGCAGAAGACAGCAACAGGGTAAAGTGGTGCCTGAGCCAGACTTGTGGTATTCACACCAGACTGCACCTGTGTGTATGACCTGCAGAAGAACAGCCAGACCAGGGTAAAGGTGGTGCCTGAGCCAGACTTGTGGTATTGGCTCTACACTGTCCTGTATGTATGACCTACAGAAGAACAGACCAGGGTAAAGGTGGTGCCTCAACCAGACTTGTGGTATTGGCTCTACACTGCCCTGTATGTATGACCTGCAGAAGAACAGCCAGACCAGGGTAAAGGTGGTGCCTGAGCCAGACTTGTGGTATTGGCTCTACACTGCCCTGTATGTATTACCTGCAGAAGAAGAACAGGTTCATACATTCTGCCGCATTCTACACTACCTTAAAACTATTTAGAACTGGCTGTCAGTGCCAACGTTCATAAATGTCGCGCTATGTCCATGCTACTGCATAAACAGCCCAACAAACTATAACCGGCAAGAGTAGCAATCCCTACCAGAAATCATCTACACTAAACTTTTCGATTTTTGCAGTGATTTTTTTGCAGACCAGACAGTTGCTTGGGAAGTTACAATTTATAATGTCATTGTGGAGTGTACCAGAGCTATTCCTTGCCTCCTGTAAAGGCGGTTAATATATGAGCTCATAGCATCGAGAGACGTACATAAATAGCTTTTGGCATTAAACAACACAGGCTGTTGACAATGGCTACAAATGAGTTATATGAAACAATACTAGGAAAGACGTTGAATCATTTTAGAAGGCTTTCTGCCTTAATATCAATTTAAACGTATATGCTACTAAAATGTGAATGTGTCTGAGAGAATGCCATGGATCAAATAAGGATGAGTATCATTCATAAGTACCCAGGTTAGTATCAGTATAATACCACTTAAGAGCTATTGCTTTGTCAGGACAAATGAGCAATAGAACAGATTATATTGCACAGCCTCTTTGCAGTAATGGAATTTCCCACCAATATTCAATACACCTATCACTTAGAATGCAGGGCATTGCTGCTGGGGATCAATGGTGTTTCACTTCCACTCAGGACTGATGACATTACGGCTCAGAATGAATTGTATTACAAGTTGCAATCAATAGTGTTACTGAGTACAATTGATGGTGCCATCACACAGAATGGATTGGGTTACTGCTGTGGATCAATAGTGTTACACCGGTACTTAGCAAAAAGAGTATTAGCACTTAGAAGAGATTAAAAATGTGGTCGTTAGATATCATTGGTGTGGTCTAAGTACAGTGGTGGATAGCCAGTTGAGTCATCTTAACTAAGGTCATGCAAAGAAAGTGGAGGATAAAATGACAAACAATGAAGCTTATCTTTTGGACAACTTTTGCCTAGATTCTATATTAAGACATATACAACTTATTAAAGGGGTTGTCCCATTTCACACATTGATAGAATAGGATATACCATCCATGTGTAATAGGTATAAGAGAAAACTTGGGGCCAGTAGCTTATGAAGTATGCTGTATAATACTTAATAGAACTATGTCTGTTTCTATCTCTGCCTCTGTCTATCTTTAACTACTCCTGCATCTTCCCCTTTCCTCTCCATAGGCTTCTGTGGTGGCATGTAACCTGATCTCTCAATCAGCTGACAGTCTCACTTCTGGCACCCAAATATTTCTCAAGAACCGGCCCGCAAAACTCCTGCTTCATGATGAAGTAGTTGCTATTCTTGTTCAGTTACTCTCCATTCCAAGTAAAGCTGGGTGTCTGTTCTTGATATAGGTGAGGGTCCCAGAGGTTGTACCTCCTCCTATTAGACATTAACAGCATTTCATATTAATATGCCATCAATATGTGACATAGGAAAACCTCTCTAAATCCATGTGTTAAGGAATCTGATAACTGTTCAAACCTTCAATATGCAGTAAATGAGGACAAGTATGAAGAAAAAGTGCAACCATTGCTTTATGCCCTGATAGTTACATCGTATGGTTAAAAAAAGATACACATATGTCCATCAAGTTCAACAAAGAGTGGGGGAAAGATGTGAATTAAGGAGGGGGTATAAGTAATTTTACAACTTTCCTCCTCTGGAATATGGAACCCATAAGACCTGATCCTATTTGCCCTAAAAGAAAACACTGCTCTGATCATCCAAAATGGCTATCAGACTAGATCAACAACCTAACAATAATATTATACAGTGACTAAATAAGAATATTATCTGTTGTAAGTAATTATCTAGACTTTTCTTAAAGCCCTCACTTGTTCCCACTGAGGCCAGTGCCTTAAACAGCTATTCCACAGAGTCACAGTTCTTATGGTCAAGAAGGCTTGTCACCTCCGAAGGCTGAAATTTTTTTCTTCACCTGGAAGCAGTTTCTCCTTGCCTTTTAAAGGGATTGACTTTTCACTATACTTTTTGTAGAGGTCATTTATGTATAGTACAAATTACCCATTATTTCCCTGTAGTTATTTTTTAAGACTAAACCAGTCTTATTCTACTACCCTTCCTCATAACTAAGATGCTCCATCCTCCATATCAGTTTGGGTGTTTCGTCTTTCTCTATCTAGTGCCTAGTACTCATCTGCATATTACATACAGGGCATCACCAATGCTTTATAGAGCATTAACAATACATCTCTGTCCCGCAAGCCCATGCATCTTTTAAGGCAGGACAATATCCTGCTGATCTTATGGACAGCTGATTGAAATTGTGCTATTAAGTAGTCTATGCCTACAGGTATACACAGATCCTTCTCAATGAGTTTTTTTCCTTAGACATATGGAGAGACATGTATGTACGGGGCTGCACCAGAAGTCTGGCGTCTTTCAGACTGAAAAACTGGCGCAGTCCTGTTCGCTATGTTTTTAATCAGGCGCACTCCAAAATTAGGCGCATTATAGAGCGCCCACGGCACTTTGTAATGCGTCTAAGATTGGGGGTCTTGCTGGAGGTGTGTCACACTAGAACTGTACGATTCTACACATTTATAGCTTCAGTACGGCAAATCAGGCACCTTACTGCTGGAACAGGTAGAGCACTTTAAAAGTGGTTTACCTGAGCCAGAAGTGTCGCTTTGTAGCTAGAAAGCGCTAAATCTATGACCCGTAGTAGAACAGGTTCATAGGTTCAGGCGCATTCTTCACTACTGATGTACGCAAACAAAATGGCAAAAATCATACATGTCGTCCATGGTGCCTGAAAACTATTTTCAGTACCCAGATACATAACTATACATGGCAGCGGCCTGGAGCCGCAGACATTCGTGCCCCGAATGAATCTGCCTGGTGATTCTATATCTAGTCTATACAGTCTATAGTCTATACATTTATCCTTTTCATTTGCCCAGTGGATGCCCCAACATTCAGTGTTTCCAAATCTTCTTGCAACTTATAAACTGCAGGGAATACTGGGATGTGTACTACAGTATATAAAATCATTCCCTAATTTCTAGCCACTTTAAATTATTTTATTTGGTTAAAGAGGGTAGTCAAAATATTCTGAACCTTCAGGTAACATTACAGCACACCCTCAACAGCACAAGGGTGAATATGGGTAAGAAAAGTTTTTCTTACCAATTTCCAGTACATCTAGACAATAGGTATAAATCGTCCAACTGTGCACTGGTTTATATCAAATGGTAAAACACCCAGACACGATGAATATGGACGCCTCAGTAAACAAAACCACTGTCAAAGCAGAAACACCTACTTACTAAACAGAGGAAAGCTGGCCTTCACTTTGTGCATGTGTGAACACTAATGGTGGATGCTCCAATGCTTGCTATGATCTCCCTATGTTTCTCATAGATATAAGTACGTCTTCGCGAATTTCACTAAACTGCATCAATTTCTTTCAAAGTTCTAAAAATATTTTAGAGCCACGTACTTCTAAAGCGCAGGGCGGGCCAGCCCCATAGATTTCTATTATCCCCCAGCGTGTAAATGCCGGGAAGAAGTGACATATCATTTCTTTCCCCCGGTGTTCAATACGCGTAAGGGAAGTAATTCATAGTTCTCTATGAGCTATGAATTACCGCAATTGTGGGGCAAGTTTTGGACGTATTGCAGCGCAATTACCTGCTGAAATACACCCCACAATTAAACCGTGTGAACATACCCTTATAAGCAATTATCCACTCCACAGAATGGACAGCCATTATAAGCAATACATAAAGTCTTCTGTTCCCCTGAGGCTTTCTTTCTAGGTGGGGCAACAGAGATGAGTGGAAAGTCATATTGACAATGAATAAGGAAAGAAGAACACGAAACTGTTATTAATGGCAATCAGGAAAAATCTTCATTTATACTAAAGCCTAAACAATGTAAAAAAACTTAAAGGGAATGTGTCATCAAAAAAACGACTTATTGTTAATACATCTTCCATGTCAAAACAAAAATTTTTTAGGAATTTTTGGTTTGTTTTTTAAAATTTTTCATATCACTTTCAATATTTTTTATTGATTTCAATTTCCTGCATTTTACTTTGGCCACTAAGCCTAATAATAACCTGACACTTCCTGTTCTGTAGATGGAGATTTTCAGTGTCTGCTCATTACCCAGTAAAAGCGGGGTCCAAATGAAAGGAGACACCAATGTGTAGGAGATAACACAGGATCCACCGGTCACAAGAGGAGATAGTCACAGCTCTCACCCCCTCCTCCCTGCAGATGATTTCTTCCTAGGTCACACAGCATGACTAGAAAACTCCCCTTTAACAAGTGATGGGATAGAAATCTGTCTTAAGAATCCTAAGTGCATGAAGCTGCAGTAAAGTATACTCTCTGACTGCTTTTAAAAAGCAGTGCAAGTAAGAATGTCTTCCCCACAATCATATATAGACGGCCAAATTGAGAAATCTACAATCACGAAATAAAAAACGGCTGCGAGGAAAAGAATATGGGTTCAGGGGCTTGTTAATAATAAGTAAAAAAAAAAAAATGGCGACAGATTCCCTTTAAAAGTGTTTATAACTTTGAGTTCATAAAGGAAAAAACACTTCTCTTGGGTATTTCAGTATAGAAAACTGAAAAAAACAAAAAAAGAGAGACCTTCCAATAGTTGATTAACATAAAAATTTTTTCAGTTATTGCTTTGTTATTTCTATGTTTTGGAGGTCTCTTTTTTTTTTTTTTTTTTTTCAGTTACTACACCAAAATAACCAGGATAAGTTTTCTTTTATGAACCCGATGTTAATATAACTTTTAATTTTTTTTATATGATGGCAAGGCATGATGGGTTTTTGTTCCCACCACAGTGGGCAAACTTTTCCTCTCCACCCTTTCCCCCTTTATATTTTTTGTTTGTTTTTGAAAATTTCTTTACTTCTTTTATGAATTTATTTATACATTACTTTTATTCTTGATGTCATTGACTCACATTTTTGTAGACTTTAAATAACTTGTCTGTCTATACAAAAATAAGGTCCACCCAATGACATAAAGTAATGAAATAATTTTACTCACCCGTCTTATTGCCCAATGAATCCCTTGTAGAAGCATGGTCTTTGTGTTGTTAGGTAAGGCACTTTACCATGTTGGCCAGTCAGTCACCTCATTGGGTTTCATATCATACCACTGCCATCTTTGCTCCCATAGCTCAGCCATATTTATAGAAAATTCGCCATGTAAAACCCTAGGCTATTGATTGGTTAAAGGTTTTATCATTACACGCTTTTGCCGACTTTAGCCATTTCTGTCTCTTACCGCTGCAAACCCAGGGCCGTGTCTCCTCAATCCCAGTAGGTTTGTGTTCCCTCACCCGAAGGGCTGGTGACATCATCATTCTGTGTGAACAGTGGAAAGCAGAGGATGTCACAACTCTGCAGACCCCTGCAATAGTAAGTTCTCATGCCTGCAGAGCTGTGGACCTTTCTCCCAAGCTCCTGTAACCAGAACACCTGCAATGCGTAAGCAGCTATACATACAGCCGAAACTGATTTAAAAAAAATGTGAGGAATGCATATGTATAAATGTATAAGGCCTTTTATATGTGGGGAAAAGAATTATATAAGGCCCGTTGTTATATGGAGGGGAGAGTGAATCTGAAAGCTAAGGGTCCCGTAATTGCCCAATCCTTTACCCAAAACCTCATTGATAGGTGAGGGATAGAGAGGAGTCAGACACCTTTATTATATGGACACAGCTATCACAGACAGTTTCACTTTCATTTACCACAGCTCAGAGGAGAGTAAGCCAAGATTCAGGCAGCCAATCACAGCACATGGGGCGGGGTTCCATCAATTGGCTGTCCAAACAGGGCTGAATGAAATATCAGGACCAATCACAGCACAGGGGGCATTTCCCATCTGGGATGTGTCCCCAACAGGGCTGAATGAAAAATCAGGCAGCCAATCACAGCACAGGTGGCGTGGCCCAACCACGTGCTGCAGAAATAGCTATAGATGCACAGATTAGCTCATATTTGCTATATCAAGTGATTTAGGTAATATAAAGCAATTGGAAAAGTACTTATTTTTATTGTCCCCATCATTAGAGATATGATCTTTGTAGCGAGAAAACCCCTTTACAGAAGTCACCAGCTGGCTGATTGTATACAAAAACAGAGTGCCCTTTGGAGCTTTTACATTTGGATTACTAGGCAATCAAAGAGGATGTATACTTTTATTTGTTATATTGTGTCATTGGCAGGGCTTTTTTAAGTGTATAACCCCTTTAGGCTTCATTTGCCACTTTACTATATGGCTTCCACTGTAGGTACACATGTTTACATATGATGTTAGTGAGTATAGTACTTTTTTTTTTTATTTGGCATTTTTCATTTTGGACCCACTGTTTCCTGGGTATTATACTGGACTACCTACAGTATGAGAATGGTTTATCTTATTATGATTACACTAATGTCATGAATGCTTTTAACATTATTTATAATTTTGTCTTGATCATCACTTAAAATTTTGCCCACTTTTTTCTTCAATATCCATTTATTATTGTGCTTTGGCCATTTTTAATTTACATGCTGTAACGGTAGTGGATCCGCTGGGCCACCG
The DNA here is from genome assembly GCA_025379985.1 of Phyllomedusa bahiana. Classification (NCBI taxonomy): domain Eukaryota; kingdom Metazoa; phylum Chordata; class Amphibia; order Anura; family Hylidae; genus Phyllomedusa; species Phyllomedusa bahiana. Next base: position 8,423 of record JAODAL010075204.1, read on the forward strand.
CAAGCGATGATGTAAGCCCACACCAGGGATCGGAGTCTAAGTAGAACCCAGTTTTCACCAGAGCCCACCGCAAAGCGGGATGGACTTGCTGCGGCGGGAAACTAGCAGGTCGCTTTCCACTGGCGGACTTGCTTGGGGTGATAGCCAAGGGTAAACGTGGTACAAACTCGTAAGGCAGGCTCGTAGTCAGGGATAGGCGGAAGGTCAGGGCAGGTGGCAAAGGTTTGTGGTCGGAGGACGGTAGCGAAATGGTACAGTACACAGGAAACACTAGATGAGGCAAACGGCTTTCTCAATAGGCTCCAAGGGCACTAAAGATCCGGCAGAGGACTGCTGGAGGAGGAGCCATTATATAGGGTCAGCGGCCGGCAACAGCCAATTACCTAGGGAGCGGGGACGCGTGCACAGGCGGACACAGGAGCGCATGGAGTCAGGAGTGAGGTCGGGTGAGTACCCGACCTCTGGGGGACGAGTGCGCTCACGGTCCGGTGCACGGACCGCGGGGCCACTCACCCGCGGTACTGAGGAGAGGAGTGGGGAACGGACGCGCCTGCAGCCTGAGTGATGGGCTGCGGCGCCGTTCATGACACATGCCTCATTATTTTTGCATTATACACCATCCTTTAGTATCTACATGAAAGTCACAATGACACCGGTTGGCACAACTAATAATATAATTTCACTAGTTGTTAAAAATTACCACCATCTTACTATTAAAGATTTCATATTTTAACTACATTTGTTTTTTTTTGTACAATATTCCTTTCTTAATTTGCTGCTTTCCCTTTCCGTACTTCATAGCATGTGTATATTATATTCTACCATTCCCGATGGCTACAGTCTTTTGCCACTGAAGTGTAACTGTTAATTGGGCACCAGAGAACTGCTTCTGGCCCAAACAATACTTGAATGACAGTGACGCTATCGACCCCCTCCAGGGATGACTGAACTTACAAGACACTTGTAAAAGTAAAAAATAACAAGAACTACACTTCACCACAGATGCAGCAACCTTTTAACGTCAATACACAGAGCTAGTAGATGGCATGTCTTAAATGTATCTTAATGGTAAATTTACTTCTACAAGATCCTCACTTTGCACTCCACATTACGGTAGTTTCTTTTGAAAAGTAAAAACTAAAACAAAAAAGTGAAACAGAAGAGGAAATGTACTGATGCCTTTTCAACTTTGTAGTTGGTTTAGATGAATAATGGAAAATTGTCAAAAAAAGAAACAAGGGATCATTGAAAAAAAAACGTCTACTCATCCAAAAAAAACCCGTTCATAATGATGCCTCAACTAAGCTTGTACGTAGTAGAAAAAACCTTTCCATTGGAAAAGACAAGAGTAAAAGAGGAAGATGATCAGCAACAAAAAAAGCTTGAAGCAATTACAAAAACCTGCAAGCCATTGAGAAAATAACCAAATATTTCATTGAGGACTCAATAGAGGTCACATCCATCTGTAGTACTGATTTTTCACTAGGAAGTAAAAAATGAACTCATAGAAATTCAGTAATACAGTGAACCCTCAAAAAGACCATCTACATTAGAAGCCAATTCCTCTATTTTTGACCAGATTTCAAGTGACAGATTCCTAGTTCCAATAAATACTATGCCATTTACTAGGGCCCATCTTTTATGCGGGCTCATTATCTGTTTTTCAATGGGCTTGATCAATTTCAGCCGGTTGAAAATTTTCTGAATGGGGGGCTACAATTTAAAATGGAAAGGGGAATGGGTGGGGGAAAAGGTTTAGGCAACCAATGGATCTCCTTTCTTTTCCCGGCGGGAAGGAGGCACAAGAGGGGGATTTGGGGTGAATTTTCCTTTGGGGTGGGCATGTCCCCTTTTTTGTTGGGGCACCAAAATCCCTTGTCCCGTCCTGCACACAATGAAAAGAAACCCAACCTTTGCAGTGTTCGGGTCCGCCACCTCGGAAACCCAAACTTTAGTGATTTGTATGGTTGCCTTTAGAATTGGGGCTGCCTTAAGAGGCACCCTTTCCCTCAGTAAGGCTTTCATTGGGATCAGAATTAACTCAAGACATTTGTAATACAGTGAATTGTTTTTCGAGCTGATAGTCTTTTACCTGGACCTTTATATTTTCCCCAGTTCTATCAATATTGTGCTTACTAGCCATCTGCAATGTAGATTACTTCTGTTTTTCGTCGGGCCTGTTCAGCTTTTCATGGTTGAGAATGGCTGGCATGAAATGTGACATGTTCCCTACTATTGCCAGGCTTGGTGATCATGTATTTATCTTTAGAGTGGGGTCTTTTAACAACCCCGTTAAAATGGTTTTTTAGCAATGTAAGTGATGTCATAATAATTGGAATGACATTGGGGTATTGATTGAGGAGGACTAACTTCTGTGCCTCCATGATCCAATAGAAGAAAAGATGGTTCCCCCACTGGTTTTTTATGCACAATGCTCCCCAAAACCACTAGCTTTGACTCAGTTAATACATCCCTATTCATTGTAAGGCCTGAGTTGCATTCCTTACACAGTCCCTTGAGGGGTATTCAGGCTAGAAGCAATCATTTTATATCATAAAAAAGGCAAAACATTCTAGACTTGTGGGGCCAATTTCTGGGATCCCTCCAATTTACAGAACAAGGGACGAAACCTTGTTACTCCTTTCCCAAAGACCCCAAAATAAAAGAAGCTTGAAAATTTGCCCCGCGGCTCCATTTAAAGTGTATGGCACTCACATAAAAAGCAGAACATAGCGTTATGCCTCACATGCTATAGACCTTGTATGCATCAGTCAGACCCCACTGATCTAGCTGTTATCACCTATCTAGTTAACGCTAAGGGTGATAATTGCTTCCAACCAGAATAGTCCTGTAAGTCTCTCTGATTGCCTGATTGGTATGGATCCGGAGGTCGTATCTCAACCAAATATAATGTTATATCCCAGCTCATTTATATTAAAAAATGAGATAAGCCATTTAAGTGTCACCAAAATATTTTATTTTTGTAAAAGTCAAAATAGCATGGTAATGACAATGATATGTCAAAAACTGGACTGGACCCTGTCTGAGGAATTGTAGAGTATTAGATTCATACAGCCTCATAATCGAAGCGTTGAGAATTGCTATATTGGAAATGCTTAGGTATGTCCCTTGTCCCAAAATCCTAGAGCCTGGTGTATACACAAATATTATTAGCATTCATGGTGGTGGAAAATGTAAGTGTAGTTCAAGTAGATTTATTAACTGGGGTTGTCCTCTACTTATCTATGCTGCTAAATAGTCATTCCAGGAAAGCCTAAATAAACGTAATATATGAATCAATTCTACTAAGTATTTCTTGTCATTATCAGCATTATTTACCCTTTATCATTTATCATTGGAGTGTCTAATGGGAGATAAGTTTCCACACACATAAGTTGAAACCAGAAGTTTACATACACTATTTAATAGGAGACATCTGCATGTTTTTCTCACTTTCTGACATGAAATCAGAATAAACCTTCGCCGTTTTAGGTCAATTAGGAACCAAAATTATTTAGATTTGCTAAATGTCGGAATAATGAGAGAGAATTTTTTAAGGCATTTTTATTACTTTCTGTAAAGTCAAAAGTTTCCATCCATTTCATTAGTACTTGGTAGCATTGCCCTTAAACTGTAGGACTTGGGTCAAACGTTTTGGATCCTTCCAAAAGCTTCTCACAATAGTTGGTAGGAATTTTGGCCCATTCCTCCTGACAGAATTGGTGTAACTGAGCCATGTTTGGAGGTCGCCTTGCTAGCACCTGTCTTTTCAGATTTGCACTTAAATTTTCAATAGGATTGAGTTCAGGGCTTTGTGATGGCCACTCCAAAACATTGACTTGGTTATCCTTAAGCCACTTGGAAACCAGTTTGGCAGTAGCTTTAGGTCATTGTCCATTGAAAAACCCATTTCCATCCAACATTTAACTTCCTGGCTGGTGTCTTGAGATGTTGCTTCAGTATTGCCACATAATCTTTTTTCCTCATGATGCCATCTATTTTGTGAAGTGCACCAGTCCCTCCTGCAGAAAAACAACCCTATAACATAATGCTGCCAGCCACGTGTTTCACAGCTGGGATGGTGTTCTTAGGCTTCCAAGCTTCTCCCTTTTTCCTCTAAACGTAACAATGGTCATTATGGCCAAACAGTTCAATTTTAGTTTCATTAGATGACAGGACATGTCTCCAAAAATGTAGGTCTTTGTTGCTGTGCATTTGCTAACATTAATCTGGCTTTTAAATGTTTCTTTTGGAGTAATGGCTTCTCCCTGGCAGAGTGGTCTTTCAGTCCATGTTGATACAGTACTTGTTTCAATGTGGATAATGACACAATCTTACCAGCTTCCGGCAACAACTTCATAAGTTCATTTGCTTTTGTTCTTGGGTTGATATGCACATGTCGGACCAAAACACGCTCATCTCTGAGACACAGAACCCGTCACCTTCCTGAGTGATATAATGGCTGGACATTCCCATCTTGTTTGTACTTGCATATATAGTAATTGATTGTACAGATCAACAAGGCACCTTAATGTATCTGGAAATTGCACCCAAGGATGATCCAGACTTGTGCAAGTCCACAGTTCTCTTCCTGACATCTTGGTTGATTTCTTTAGACTTTCCCATGATGTTACACACAGAAGCAGTGTGTTTATGGATTACGTTAAAACACATGGACAGGTGTGTCTTTAATCAACTCAGATGTTGTCAATAAACCAGAAGCTTCCAAAGACATGACATCATCATATAGGCTGTCCCAAATTGTTTAAAGGCATAATAATCCCAGGTTATGTAAACTTTTGACTTTGCAGAAAGTAATAAATAATGCCTTAAAAAATTCTCTCTCATTATTCTGGCATTTGGCAAATATAAATAATTTTGGTTCCTAATTGACCTAAAACGGGGAAGGTTTATTCTTATTTTATGTCAGATAGTGAGAAAAACATGCAGATGTGGCTTTTTATATAGTGGATGGAAACTTCTGGTTTCAACTGTACATGGTGCCTCTCCCTAATGATGAACAATACCCTTTTTGAACTATACCTAGAGCCTCTTCCCTAGCTTACCAGCATTCTTCTTTGCATTGATGAGGGCCAAACACTCTGAAACAGCTGTCTACAGAAGATGTTATTGTTAGTTCTAATTCCGTTTCCATTTCAAGGCTCAGTGAGTCAGATGTGAATTGAAAACACTACCCCTTTTTTAAACAAAAACCTAGATCCTGTCAACCTATCCAACCGTATTTTACTGTGCACTGATGAGGGGAAAATTTCTCGGCAACAGTTGTCTGTAGATCGATTTTGGTTGGGTCTAATTCCATTTATTTTGCAAGGACAAGTAAGTCAGATGTGAAATTTAAGGCACTTTTACATCTAATACATGGTGCTGCAGAGTCCTAGGGTCATATTCCCCTGAACCTTTTTTAATATCATCCCTTCATCGGCATGAGAAAAGATAAATTACATATGAATAATGATTACACAGAATGACTCAAGTACAGGTGTGAAGAACAGGACCTCCTTTGTATCTTATTACAGGTTCTTCATATCCATGCCGAAAAATTTAACCTGTGCAGTTATCATCTACAGTAATACCTTCATCTGTTTATGCCCACAAGGATGAAAAAGTGAAACTGCGCCTAAAAAAAAATAATTTATGATCTTGT
>JAODAL010075205.1:0-14086 GCA_025379985.1 Phyllomedusa bahiana
ACTGAAGCAAAATCTAAAGAAAATCAGCCAGAAAGTTAAGCTTGGGTGGAAATGGGTCTTCCAAATGGACAATGACCCTAAGCATACTGCCAAACTGGTTACAAAGTGGCTTAAGGATAACCAAGTTAATGTTTTGGAGTGGCCATCACAAAGCCCTGATCTCAATCCTGTTGAAAATTTATGGGCAAAGCTGAGCAGTCAGGTGCGAACAAGGCGACCTACAAACATGGCTCAGTTACACCAGTTCTGTCAGGAGAAATTCCTACCAACTCTTGTGAGAAGCTTGTGGAAGGTTATCTAGAACGTTTGACACAAGTCATACAGTTTAAAGGCAATGCTACCAAATACTAATGGAATGTAAGTAAACTTCTGACTTTGCAGAAAGTATCATATTATTCTGGCATTTGGCAAATATAAATAATTTTAGTAATCCTAATTGACCTAAAACAGGTAAGATTTATTCTGATTTCATTTCAGATAGTGAGAAAAACATGCATATGTGTCTTTTTATATAGTGTATGTAAACTTCTGGTTTCAATTGTAAGTGGTGTCAGTATTAATGGGTGCAGTGCTAGAGCTGATGGTGGCAGGTCCAGTGCGGAGATTGGTGGTGCCAGTACTGTTAGCCCACCAATTAATATAGTAATTTGGCTGAGTGTCACGTCAAGGGAGGTACAGTGAGCCCTGACTGGAACCCAGCCCACTGTCCCTGGCTACTTGAAGTGCTGCCCTAGGTGGCAGACGGCAACTGGGCGACAGTCCCTGCGCTGCTAAAGTGCTGGAGCCGTCAGGAGGAGGAATAGTCAGACAGTCCGGGTCAATGCCAAAACGGGAACGCCACAAATCGGAACCAGAGGGATAAACGTAAACAAGCCGGGGTCAAAAGCCAAATGGGAGCGAGGCACAAAATCAGAAGACAAGCCGGGGTCAGGAGAACAAGCCGAGGTCAGGTACACAGGTAAGCAGACAACAAACAATAGCACAGGAATAGGCAGCCAGGAAAATATCGCAGGCGCAGCACTCAGCTAGCAGGGAGTTTAAATGTGATCCCCAGATACCACCCCTGTAGCTGATTGGAGCAGCCTCCGGGTCCTCCCATTGGCTGGTGCGACACGCCCCCTGTCAGGAGTGGCTGGACCTCTGTCACTCACACAGCTCCCAGCAGACTGTCTATCAGAGTGGGGTCGCTGATCAGCTGCTGCTCCCTGCAAGCCGAGCGCTGCCCAGCCCTGACACTGAGTTTAGAAAAGACACGTTAAATAAATTGAATGTGGATAAAGCTCCAGGCCCAGATAGCACAAAAGAATTCTTAAAGAGTTCAGCTGGGTTATCTCTGTGCCCCTGTACACAGGGGTATAACTAGATAAGCCTGGGGCAAATAGCAAATCTTTCCGCCTCCTCAACCATGAATATTTTTCCATCCCCGCTTAATAAATCATGCATTACTGGAAAAAATGCAAGCTGATTACCTCACCAACATATCACCATCTCTAATAAAACAATGTCACTATACTAATGAAACTTTCCCAATAAGCAAAACATATGGACCTGTTTTAATGCCAAAAAAAAAAATTTTCCCAAAGGTGGCTGAAATATACACCTACACTATTACGAATAAAATCATAACAAAAAACATATTACCACATATCGGGTATATCCCATGTACACGGGGGCCCCTACAACTATATAACACTTGTGACAATAGTGGAATACCAGTTACACAGACTCTGCAACAATTACACAATTACAGTGCAGTTACATCTTTAAAAGCCTCACAGGGGACATTTTCCCCCTACGTTTTGAGTTTCAATTTTGTTCGCATCCCCGGGGAAACCCAACATAAGACTTCTCCCCGGGCCCCCACCATCCCTGTAAATTGGACACAAATATCTTTCCAGCACCTCCCACTGTCCCCCACCTCATGCAAACTTCCCAGGGGTTTGGATAGCAGATAAACCATAGCTTAGAGGCCCAGTCTCCTAAAGGGGGGGGGGGGGGTACAGGGGATTCACTCCCTGGAGATTTTTTTACAGCTAGGGCCTGTCCCCCTTTAAAATCATGTTAACGGGTTAAAGGGAAAACCCCCCCCATTAATGGGTTGGTAGCCCTCCATGAAAGGTAGGCAGTACAAAAGCCTCGGGTGGGAAAGGCGGACATAGGACCAGGTAGGTGGGCCAATTAGGGGGGGTAGATAGGCCCCAGGTAGGTAGGTACAGGTATGTAGGTAAATTGGTCCTAAGTAGGCAGTAGTTGGGTCCCATTTTAGGTAGGAAACCCCCCGGGTGGTGGGTAGGCTTTAGGTGGGCCCAAGAGGCTGTACGTGATTCCGGGAAAAGATTTTTTAAAGGGGCCCTAAAGGGGGAAACCCAAAATGTGGGGTAGGTAGGAATAAATAGGCAATAGGGGGGCCCCAGATGGGCGGGCAGGGTTTAGGCAAGCTATAGGGGCCCAATATAGGAAAGGGCAGGCGGGCCCAAGGTTTTAGGTAGGCTATAAAGAGTTTCCAAAATAAAGGGGCCCAGGGTTTGGGTGGGCAAATGGGGGGCCCTTTAAAAGGGTAGGCGGGGTTTAAAAGTAGGCAAAGGGGTGGCCCCATATGGGCGGGCAGGGTTTGGGCGGGCTTGGGGGCCCAAAATAGGCAAGCGGGGGTTTGGGGTAAGGATAGTGACCTAAGGCCTTATGCTTATCGGGCAGACTAGAAGAGTGGAGCGCCAGGGGGTGGTGGGCGGTCCGTCCGTCCCGCTGGCATTGAACTGTTTTTCTTCAAGGGGCAGAAAATACTGTGATTTCATCTTGTCCACCCTGTCGCCTTTGTTGGGGGGAAAATCCCCCCTTTTCCTTTTAAAAAACCCAAACAAAATGAGTAGTTTCGGTTTTCAACCCCAACTTCACTTTCCCGTAAAATGAAGAGGATCAGCCCGCCTGAGCTTCCACGCATTAAAATTTGCAGTGAAAAATAGGAGTATTTGCAGGGCTTTTTCCCGTGTTAAAAAAGTTCAAAAGGACCTGCAAAAAAAACACCCACTTTGGAAGGACCTATAAAGCATCATTCCCTTTACTTTTTTTTTTCCCCAAAACCCTAAAACTGTCCAAAAACAAACTGCAAAAAAACCCCTCACAAAACTTTCACTGACTTTCCCCGCTTGTGTTCCCATTGACTTCGATGTTAATTTTTTTTGGGAGAACTTAGCTAAATGTTTCTCTTTTTTGTGGGTTCTGATTTTCTGACCTCTGGCTTTTTTCTGAAACCCGCTCTCTTGTAGTTTTGGTACTTCTTTTCCCCCCTTTATTCTGACGCTTATGGGGAAAACCAACTTCGGTGTTTTTTTGCCTCGTTTTGTCTCCAGTGTACACTTTGGGAAAGCGGGGAACGTCGCCCGGTTGTCGCTTCCCTTAGTTTCGGATCGCTGTGGGTGGAACACGGATTAGTGCTAGGACCACTGTTTTTGCCCCCCCTAATTACCCTTTGGTCATGGGTTTCCCTTTTACATTTGTATACACCATGCCCTTTAAAAAAAACCACACCCCTTTTCAGGGCCCCTTCCCTACACAGGGAAAGTGAAACGGTTGTGTCACAATGCCCCATGGACCCCCTCTAGGGGCTGGGATTCCTTGTGGGCCTTTTTATCTCTAAAAAGGGAAACATTTCTCAAAAATAAAAATAACTTTTTTTATAACAATTAAAAAAGAAAGGCAAGTAGGGCCAGGAAAATCTGCAGCAAGAAATACAAAATGAAAACCCCCAAAAAAAGGACAAAAAACAAGGAAAAAGAAGAAAAAGGAGAAACAAGTAAATAAATAGAAAAAAAAGGGGAAATATATATTCCCCCTAGATGACCCTCGGAAAAATCTAATAACCTTTCCCCTCCCTATACACAAACGGGGAAATCGCCCCCAAAAGGGCGCCTCGTCCGGGAAACCCAGCCCTATGGGTCTAGAATCACCCCCAAAAATCCCTCAACAACATAAGCCTCGACATGTTTCAAACCTCTAAAACAGTCTAAGGATCTCCTCAGGGGACAAATTTGAGAGAATGCAGGAAGGAAGGGTGTTAATGGTAGTTATAGGATAAATCCAAACAGTAAAAAGATAATGTCCACAAATCTCCAAAAGGTCACAATATCTCAATAACCAATGAGGCAAAAAATAAAAAAATGCAAATAGGCCATATAGATAACAGACCAATGTATATACAGCTAAGTGGAGTACTTTTAAGCAGCTACAGCATATATCAAAATTATGTTTAATACTGATTGATGACAAGCATACTCAATAAAGTGAAATAGACCCACCAATGTAAATCAGAAAAAAGTGCTTGTACTGATGAGACAGGCAATTACATGAAATATATTAAAAAATAAGGCCCAATCATGACAGTATATCAATCACATGACCAGGGTTGATAATTTGTATATCACAGTTTCTGAGCAAATGTAGTATGAAAAGTGACAAATTAGCTCAGTAATACCAACAAGAATAGATCCTACCCTCAGCTAGATGACCATACGCTGTAGTTGTATATCGGTATCTGATTTACATTGCTCTCGTTGCATCCACCCCCCACTATCTGACCTTACCACACTCTAATGTCACGAGTGGCCCCGCAGCCCCCGCGCACGCCGGGCTGCGGCGCACTCAATGCCGCCCAGCGCTCCCTTCAGTGTCTGGGAGCGGTAGTGCCGTGGTCCGTGCCCATGCCCGCTCCCGACGGTCCTTACCTGACCTCGCTCCCGCGCGCCGCCTCTCTTAGATTTAAAGGGCCAGTGCGCCCATTATTGGTTAAGACTGGCAGGTGACCCTATATAACCCTCCCTTCTTTCCGGTTCATCCCCGCTGGATCTTTAGTGCCCTACAGCCTAGAGAAAGCGTTTCCCTGCATCGTATCTGTGTACCGTGTGACCGAACCATTACGCTCCCGTTTTCGACACGGACGCTTTGCCGCCTGTCCTGCACCACCTGCCTGTCCCCGGACTATACTCCTACTTCTCCGAGCGATTTTGTAGCCCACGCACTGCTTGGCTGCTCACCTCAAGCAAGTCACGCCAGTGGAAAGCGACCTGGTAGTTCTCCGCCCGCAAGCAAGTCCAACCCGCTTTGCGGCGGGCGTCTGGTGAACACCGGGTTCTACTTTAGACTTGTCCGCTCCTGGTACAGCTTACCAACATCGCTTTCCGATGGACCCAGCTGAACCACTACCACATCCGTGATCAGTAGAACCCCGGCCATGGATCCACGCCAAGGTGCCGTTACCAACGGTGATTTTCGGTACTCACCGCAATCGTGGCGTCAGCAAGTCACGAACACTCGCGGCAGACAAGCTCAGCAGCTTAATCCATTGTCCGCCAGCTGCAGCACTCCTGCTAACCAACAGCCGCCGACTCTCTCCTCCTGTGGTGACGCCTCCGCCATACCCTTAGAGATCCAGGCTTCGGTTACTGGCTTACCCACCGACAAAGTTTGAAGGGGACCTCCTAAACTCGTGCGGGATTTTATATCCAGTGCTCTATATGCACATAGAGTTAATGGCTGGTCAATTCCCCACTGAACGCTTGGAAGGTGCCTTCGTGGTCAGTCTGCTGTCTGGAATGCTTCTGGCTTGGGTCACCCCTCTTTGGGACAGGAGCGATCCGGTGACTACGGACCTGCAAGCCTTCCTCTCCGAGTTCCGCAGTGTCTTTGAAGAGCTGGCACAGGCATCCTCTTCAGAGACGCGGCATCTACTGAACCTCTCGCCAGGGTGACTCTCTGTTGGCGACTACGCGGTTCATTTCGGACCGCTGGCGTCGGAGCTGACCTGTAACGACGCCGCCCTGTGTGCAACTTTAAAAATGGGCTTATCCGTCAGGGTTAAGGATGCCCTAGCGGCTAGAGACATCACTCTTCCTTATGAACTCGATCCACCTGGCTACTCGCATCGATGTTCGCTTCGCCCGACGAGCAAGAGGAACTTAACCCAGGAACGTGATCTCGCCAGGCCACGCCGTTTTGCCCCGCCTGGCTTGCTCCGGTTTGCCAAAGACCATCAGCTTCGCCTCCGCTAACCCGACTCGTGATAGGAGCCCATGCCAAGGTGGGACCGGGCCACAACTTGACCGTCACAGGAACTGTCCCCCCGCCGTCGGGCCAGAGAAATTGTGCCTCTATTGTGCCAGCCCGATCACTTTCGCAATGGCTGCCCGCATCGCCCACGAGCGGCAGGGAAACGCCCGCATGCTAGGTTATGTCGAGAGGCTAGTTGTAACTCTTCCTCTCCACGCCCTTTTCAATGGAAGTAGAGGCTCGTCTGGTACCTCGGACCTTCCGTTTTTCGCGGTGCCTGCTTTTCTTGACTTCTGGATCCGCCGGGATCTTTATCCACGCCAACCCTGGTGTCCCAGTATCGTCCTTCCGTGGACGCCACTGGAGAAGCCCTTGGTGATATCCTCCGTTATGGTGAGGCTCCTAGTGAAGGCCATCCGGTACTGACCAAGCCACTGTCCCTCACATGTGGGGACCTTTACACAAGGAGAAGATCACCTTTTAAGTCCCCTTTCTCCTCGGTCCATCCCTCAGGGCGATTCTCTTGGGTCTTCCGTGGCTGCAGCTCCACGCCCCTACCACTCGACTGGAAAACCGTGGAGGTTCTGCGCTGGGGTCCCGACTGCCGGAGTCGCTGTCTCTTGGTTTCCTCGGCCAGGCGACCCATCCCCTCCTCCCACCTAACAAGGTCCCTGCCAGCCTTACCCAGCTGAATACGCGGACTAAACACCGGATGTCTTATCGGAAAAGCAGGCCGAATCTCTTCCACCGCTCGCTCCTATGGACTGTCCCATAGACCTCCTCCCTGGGACCCGCAGTCCTCTCGGGGTAGAGTCCTACCCGTTGTCTAGCCAGAAACCCAGGCCAATGTCAGACTATATCCGTGAAAACCCTGAAAAGGGTTTTATACACAAGTCCTCGTCACCTGCCAGGAGCCGTTTTTTTTCTTCTTCAGAAGAGGATGGTTTCTCTCCGTCCCTCTGCATCGACTATCGGGTTGTCTGAAGCAGATTACCGTGAAAAAACCGGTACCTGTTGCCACTAAATCACGGAACTCTTTGATCGACTACAAGAGCCAAGATCTTTTCCAAGTTGGACTACACGGTGCATACAACCTCATCAGGATCCGTGAGGGAGATGAGTGGAAGACTGCCGTTTTAATACCCGCGACAGTCACTTGAATTCTAGTGGATGCATTCGGGGACCTGTGAAACGCTCCGTCCTTTAGCGGTCTTTCAGGAGATCGTAAACGATGTCTTCAGTGACCTTCTCTATACGTGCGTCATCGTTTACCTGGATTGACATCTTGTATTTTTTTCACCCCAGACCTCCGACCATCTGTCTCAGGTGCGCCTGGTCCAGCAATGCTTTCGCAGCAAAACCGCCTGTACGCCAAATTGGAGAAGTGCTTGTTCCCATCAATCCAGTTCCTGTCTGCCCTTCCATCGGTTATATTGTCCTCCGACCCAAGGCCTGCCATGGACCCCGCTAAGCTGTCAGGCTATCCTGCAATGGCCTTCAACCTGTATGGTCTTCGCGCCATACAAAACGTTTTTTGAGATTTGCCAATTACTATCGGCAGTTTATACCCCACTTCTCTACACTGGTGGCTCCAATTGTGGCTCTCACCAAGAAGAGGGCTTATCATAAATGTTGGCCAACAGCGGCCGAAAAAGCTTTCTCAGATTTGAAGTCGGCATTTGCTTCCGCACCCATTTTGTCACGCCCTGACCCCGAGAAGCCTTTCTCGTTGGAGGTGGATCCTCTTTGGTGGGTGCCAGGAGAGTTTCTTACTCAATGGAAGGGGGCCACCAAAGGAAAAACCTCACCTGCAGGGTTCTTCTCCAAGACTTTCTTGTCGGCTGAGAGGACTATGTTATTGGGGATGGGGACCGAGAGTTACTTGCAATCAGAATGGCCCTTGAGGAGTGGCGTCAATCTCCTTGGAGGGAGTCACGTCATCCTTTCGAGGTAAACACGGACCACAAAAACCCTCCAGTACCCCTCTCCAGTCTGCCCAGGCCGCCTCAATCCCCGCTCACGGCCAAGCTCGGTGGTCCTCTTTTTTTTTCGAGATTCCCACTCTCGGATCCAATTTCGTCCAGCCGAAAAGAATGTCAGGGGCGGATGCTTCACTCGCTCCCGCGCATCGCGGACAACACTGGAGAGGAGCCGCAGCCCAACACATTATTACCTCCGGAAACGACTGATCCAAACTGAACGTCCACACTTCAACAGATACCCCGCGCTGCAAGACCTATGTTCGGGCGCACCGTCGCTGCGCAGGAGAGTCCTGAATTGGGTACAAATGCTTGTTGATGGCTAGGACTCCTGGTGCACGAAGATCGTTCCAATTTATCTCATCGGTTCTATTTGTGGCCAGGTCTGGCCAAAGATAATTAAAGTAAAGACTTTGTGGACGCCTCGTTGCTACTTGTGTCCGGAATAAGGTACCGGCCGACAGCAGTCCTTCCGGGCTGGCTGCAGAAACCCTTGCCTACTCCAGTACATCCATGGTCCCATGTGGTCGATGGACTTTCATCACCGACCTTCCCATCCTCTTCGGGTAACACCGGGTGAATTGGGTCATTACTGATAGGATTACCAAAAATGACACACTTTCGTCCCTCTGTCCGGTTACCCTCCGCAGTAAACCTCGACTCGCCTCCCTTTTCTTTATACACTTTTTTTTTTCGCCTGCACGCGCTGATGCGCCCCGGCACAACGTTTCTGATCGTGGGGGTGCATTTCGTGTCTAAATTCTCTGGCGGGTCCACTCTGCTCCCCAGATTGCAGGTTAAGTTAGACTTCTCGTCGGCATACCACCGCTCAAATCTATACGGCCTCCAGGTTAGCAGAGGGTTCAATCAATATTCTGGGCAGCAACATACCCATTTTGTTTTCGTATTAATCCCATGGCATATAAACTTCTCTGACTCCCACCACACCATAGCGGATCCCCAAGATTCTGTATCATGTATCCCTTCTGAAGCCCGTCCTGTTGAAACCGCTTTTTCCAGAAAAGGGGGTTCGTCCCTCCCTCCCTGAAAGCCATAGCCTCCAACATATTTGCGGTTAGGAGATCTTGGCTACTGAAGTTGGTTAAGAGTAGACGCATTTTCCCTTTGTTGATTGGGAGGGGTTCGGTTGGCCCGGTAGGAGAGATCGTGGGAGCCGAGGAGACCATCCTGGACCGCGGACTCATTTTGAGGTTCTATTCGTCCAGAAAGAAGGGGAGGCCAGGGGGGGTGGGGGTGATAAAAACTGTCACGATTGGCCCGCAGCCCTTCACTGTCTGGTGAAAGCTGTAGTGCCTGCGGTCCGTGGCCCCTGCCTGCTCCCGACGTGTCCCCTTACCTGACCCCTCGGCCCCCCCTGTTACGTCCCTCCACGCGTCCTCCATTGCCGGCCAGTGCGCGCATGCCAGCCGCCAGCCTTAGCGCCACGCGCTCCGCTTCTTAGATTTATAGGGCCAGTGCCCCATTATTGGTTTAAGACTGAGGCAGGTGACCTATATATACCGCCCTTCCTTCCGGTTCAACGCCCTGCCGGATCTTTAGTGCCCAACGCCTTTAGAGAAAGCGTTTCCTGCATCGTATCCTGTCTACAGTGTACCTAACCTTTACGCTCACCTTTTCCTCGACCACGAACCTTTACCCACCTGCCTGACCTCCTGCTGTCCACCGACTACCCACCTGTCTCGCGGATTTTGTAAACCACGCACGCCTGGCTGCCTACCGCAAGCAAGTCCACGCCAGTTGGACAGCGACCTGGTATTTCTCGCCAGGCAGCAAGTCCAACCAACCCAGCTTTGGCGGCAGGCTCTGGTGAAAATGGGCTCTACTTAGACTATCCGCTCCCTGGTACGGCTTACGACATCGACCTTGCGGTGGTCCAGCGGATCCACTAACCACATCCGTCGACACTAACCCTCCTCTCAACCAGCCACTCTAACCAAACCTCAACCAATCACCCCACCTTAACCACCCCCCCCCCCGATCCCCACGTCTAAACTCTTCCTCTGTAACCCTCCACTCCATAAAAGAAAACCCTCCTCAACACACCCCCCACTATAGCACCTCCACTCTAATATGCCCCTACCTCACCTCTAGCCCATGGTTGTCTCTTACCAATGGGCTTGTAGGCCGGTTGCCGGGGGGGCACTACAAGCACAGGGGGCCCTCTCCTGGGCAGCCACCTACCCCTGCCATGTAGGCATGACTCAGCGGTGGATCGTCCGGGTGCGACATTGGGGTACAAGACCTAGACCCGCTGTTCCTTTAAAGCTTCGCAGGAGACGATGTCCTTGCCTCCTGTGTCGCTGTATTTCCTAGGCCAACAGCCCTATGTATATAGCCCCCTGTAGGTTATAGACTCCCTGTACATAGCCCCTGTAGGTTATAGCCCCCTGTACATAGCCTCTGAAGGTAATAGACCCCCGATCCATGTATAATAGGCCCCCCGTAGGTTATAGACCTTTGTATATTGCCCCAGTAGTTATAGCCCCTTGTATATAACACCCTGTAGGTTATCAGGCTCCCTGTAAATTAGGCCCCCCTGTAGGTCATAGCCTCCTGTACATATCACTCTGTAGGTTATAGCCCCCAGTATATAGGCCCCTGTATTTTATAGCCCCTTGTATATAGTCCGCCGCTGTAGGTTTTATAGCTCCCTTTAACATACCCTCTTTAAAAGTTTATATACCCATGTAATATGGCGCCCTGTAGGGGTGTTAATAGCCCCCTGTTTATTGGCCCCTGTAGGTTATAGCCCCTTGAATATAGCACCCTGTAGTTATAGGCTTCCCTGTATATTATAGCCACACGCTATAGGTCATCAGCCTCCCCTGTACATATCACTCTGTATGTATATAGCCCCCAGTATAGTAGTCCCTGTAGGTTATAGCCCCTCTCCCTCTGACTGGGGACCGGGTCGCTCCAGCAGCCGTTTTCCAGCATTGACAGAGCGTGATGACATCACCGTACAAACCGGACGTTTGTTCCCGTGGGGACTTTCCTATAGGCCGTAAGACTACAGGTTGGTGTCCGGCCTATAAAATGACAATCGCCTCCTGCACCGCTTTTACAGATGCAGTGGTCCGGGGCCTTCACAAAACGCAACGTGTCCGCCAGACCCACCACATATGCAGACTCACACCACTGGTGCATTCAGGTGACATCCCAGGGAGGGCCCCCTGTGCTCGTGGTTCCGCCTGGTCAAACCTCCTACCCTGGCCCAATGGAAGAGACGACCCTGGTAATGCCCACTTACCTCAGGCCTATTCTATGGAGGAGATACCCACACGGACAGTGTTTCTGTCTGTTAAGTGAAGGTCTGACGAAGTGAGCAGACAGAGTCAGGCAATCAGAGCGCTCTTTCATTTCTGTAGGCTCCTGGCATTGGCGTTGTGGTCCCGTGGCCTGATACATTTATGTATACATGCCAGCAGCCAGGGCTTGCTTCTTCTGCCTTCAGTTAATAGTTGAGCAGTGGCCGGCCACGATGGGCCACTGCCTGTTAGTGTAGTCTGCAACATCAGGAAGATCCTGTAATCAGGAGACAGCCGCAAACGAAATGACCTCGAAGCTGATGCTAGCCTGTACCAAACACTGAAGCTTGGGAGCATCTTGGTTGCAGGGAACCCTCCGGCAGTGGCTTGCAGTTTCCTGATTATGCGGCCAGTCTTACCCCAAAAAGAAGCGCCCATCAACGGCAGTTTACCAAGCCCTCCAAAGAGGCGTTGCTTACACCGTTAAAAGAAGGTAGGAGCAGCAACGTCTGCATCAGGTATACATAAAATTATTTCAGGCGATAGGGCACGCGTCCCACAATACCCAGGCCGACCTATACCGGGAATTTTCCTGCCCAATCATGCAGGGTTCCCAGCCGGGGCCTGTAAACAGCCACCATTACAAGCCACACACCCTTCATTGCTGGGACAGTACAGTTGCCATTACACAGCCCTCGACGGGCACCAAGTACAGATCATGACAGCATCAATACAAACCCAACACAAGCCACCAGACAGAAGGCCTCACACGGCATCATACAGAGCCACCTAAGCAACTAGTACAGAGCCACAGTGCCAGTACATAGCCACGACAGCACCAGTACGTATAGCCACACAGCAAACAGTACGATAGCCACACCAGCATCATCAGACAGAGCCACACAGCAACAGTCCAAAAGCCACACAGCGATCGAGTACAGAGCCACCCAGCATCCAATACAGACCCACTCAGGGCACCGAGTACAGAGCCACACAGGCGCCAGTAGAGAGTCACCTAGCACTAATAGCAAGAGCCTCAGCGCCAGTACAGAGCCACAGTGCCAGTACAGAGCCACTGTGCCAGTACAGAGCCACACAGCAACAGTACATAGCCACACAGCAACAGTTCAAAGCCACACAGCATCAGTACAGAGCCACACAGCAACAGTACAGAGCCACCTAGCACTAGTACAGAGCCACACACCTTCAGTGCTGAGACATACAGTGCCATTACACAGCCATAGGGCACCAGTACAGAGCCAGCTAGCACTAGTACAGCGAGCCACAGTGCCCAGTACAGAGCGCACACACAACAGTACATAGCCATACAGCAACTGTTCAAAGCCACAATACAGCTATCAGTATCAGAGCCACACAGCAATCACCAATAACTGTACATTCACAAATATGCCAGTACAGTTTCGACACAGTAGCGCCAGTACAGAGCCGTGCATTCCCTTCTAAGTTTGCCCATTAAACAACATATACTGCTAAGAGCTCTATTCAAACCAGAGTATGATCAGCTTCAAAATGTGGGTTTTGTGTGGTTGTCTTATGGTAAAACAGAAGTCACATGAGATGAGGTAGCAGATCAAAAAAATATCTGCCACTTGCAAACTGAATAGCAAAAAGGAGAAAAGGTCTTAAAAGGGTTGTGCCACAATAGACATTTATCACCTACATACAGATGGGTGATAAAACATCTGAGCACTCGCGGGGTCCCACTGTTATCCGCCTTCCCAAGTTCCGCCAATCTTTTCCGAAGTTGTGATCTCTCGTCCAAATATTTGAGATGAACAACAGTGATCAACAAACATCGCAATACTGCTGTTGCGATTTCAAGATCTATGGACTGAAGGGAGATTGTTCAGGTACGCAAAATCCTGGGACATAGGCGCGTGCTGCTAAATCTCTGGTTGTATCCCTAGTTTGGAAAACTGGAAAGCAACACTGCAGCATGTTTGACAGCTGCTAGCTCCATTCATCAAAAAGACCTGAAAATAAAAGGATGGAGGACTGAGATGGGACTGGTGTACAAACCCCCTTTAAAGAGGTAATTCTCACCCACACAGAACCCTCACATTGATTATGACATAGAAAAAAAAAACAACATGTAGGGCAAAGGTAAATAAAGACTATTTAACGCAAATAATACAAGTAGCTGTAATCTGGCTCTGTTTTTTTGCTTCTTTCAGAGATTAAATTAGGCTGGATATCTCCCCTTCCTCGCCTCCCATCCCTGCCCTATGGTTAAAACATCAAGCTTGACCCCTTAGGGGGTTACGTTTAACCCGATCCCCTGTTAGCAAGCTCAGTCCCAAGCTCCGTGATGTCACGTCTCCGTCTTGCTGTTAACTTATTCATGTACGACAGGAGCTCATTTATCTTATATCTCTACTGACAAACTTTAAAAAGGGTCAAACGGTTTCACAGGTAGGGCTTGTACAGTCGATATCAGACGGCTTTGATTTTGCCCGTACGTAAATTGCAGGAGTAATTATATCGCCAAACGTATTGCGCTTAATATGGTGGCGAAATGTGCCGCCCCCGTAGATTATACGGTAATCATAGCTCTCGAATAGAGAACTGATGGATCAACCGCGTCGTCCCCTCCATCCCGCGGCGTACAATTACAATACGACGTAATGTACTCGCGGGGGAGATAAGTGACCATGTCAATTACTTGGCAGCAAATACACGGGCCCGCACGTGCAAGTGACATGTTTGTAATTATTCGCCTGCGAATTTACCGCGGCCCCGAGTAATGACTGTCTATGGTCCGGTGGGCTAGCCAAAGGA
>JAODAL010075206.1:0-14086 GCA_025379985.1 Phyllomedusa bahiana
CAAAAACAAAAGGATGGGCCCCAAAATAAAAAACAGTTTCGTAATGTATTTGGAAATAAAAAGGGATTTTTTGGGACCTATCAATTCCACTGTTTAACTACACAAATTTGGATTCAAAATTTAAACTCAAGGTGGCTCTTCAACTATTTGGGCTGGGGCCAAAAGTCAAAAAACACTACTTAAGTTTGGATAAAAAAGGTATTTTTTGGCACCTATCAATTCACCTGTGGTGACTAAAAAAATTGCAGTTTCAACATTTAAGCAAGGTGCCCCAATGAACAAACTGTATGCGCCCAAAATGAAAAAACACGTATCTGTAATGTATTCGGATAATAAAGGTATTTTTTGGCACCTATCAATTCACCTGTGTAAACTACACAATTGCTGGATTCAAATTTAACTGCAAGGTGGCTCTATCAACAAATCTGGACTGGGCAAAAGTGCAAAAAACACGTATCTGTAATGTATTCGGATAATAAAAGGTATTTTTTGGCACCTATCAATTCACCTGTGGTGACTACAAAATTGCAGTATTCACATTTAAGTGCAAGGTGCCTCAATGAACAAAGCTGTAGTGCGCCAAAGTGAAAAAACACGTATCTGTAATGTATTCGGATAATAAAAGGTATTTTTTGGCACCTATCAATTCACCTGTGATGACTACAAAATTGCAGTATTCACATTTAAGTGCAAGGTGCCTCAATAAACAAAGCTTTAGTGCGCCAAAGTCAAAAAACACATATCTGAAATTTATTCGGATAATACAAGGTATTTTTGGCACCTTTCAATTCACCTGTGGTGACTACAAAATTGCAGTATTCACATTTAAGTGCAAGGTGCCTCAATGAACAAAAGCGTGGCGCCCAAAATGAAAAAACACTATCTGTAATGTATTCGGATAATAAAAAGGTATTTTTTGGAAACCCATCAATTCACCTCTGGTTTAAATACACAATTGCTGGATTCAAATTTAACTGTAAGGTGGCTCTATAAACAAATCTGGACTGGGCAAAAGTGCTAAAACACGTATCTGTAATGTATTCGGATAATAAAAGGTATTTTTTTTGGGACCGATCAAATTTACCTGTGGTAACTACACAATTGCGGATTCAAACTAACTGCAATGGCTCTATCAACAAATCTGACTGGGCAAAAGGGAAAAAAACACGTATCTTAATGTATTGGAAAAAATAAAAGGGATTTTTTTTTCACCATCAATTTTCCTGTGGTACTACAAAAATTTTAGTATCACATTTAAGGCAATGCCCAATAACAAAACTGTAGTTGCCAAATCAAAAAAACACGTATTGAAATTTTTTTTTGATAAAACAAGGGATTTTTGGGCCCTTCAATTACCTTGGTGACTACAAACTTTCAGATTACATTTAAGTGCAAGTGCCTCAATGAAAAACTTTTGGCCCAAAGGAAAAAACACGTATCTTTTAATGTTTGGATAAAAAAAGTAATTTTTTTGGGACCATCAATTCACCTGTGGTAACTACACAATTTTCAGGATTCAAATCTAACTGAGGTGGCCCATAAAAAAATTGGACTGGCAAAAGTGCAAAAAAAAACTATCTGTAATGTATAAAAGGAAAATTTAAAAGGATTTTTTTTTCACCAACAATTTTTCCCGGGTGACTACAAATTGCCGATTCACATTTACGTCAAGGGGCCTCAAACAACAAAGCTGTAGTGCCCAAAGTGAAAAAACCGTATCTGAAAAGTATTCGGATAAAAAAAGGGATTTTTTGGGACCTATCAATTCACCTGTTGTAACTACACAATTGGCTACTTCAACTTTAACAGCAAGGTGGCTCTACAACAATATGGACTGGGGCAAAAGTGCAAAAAACACGTATCTGTAATGTATTCGATAATAAAAGGTATTTTTTTGGCACCTATCAATTCACCTATGGTAACTACAACAATTGCTGGATTCAATTTAACTGCAAGTTGCTCTATCAACAAATCTGGACGGGGCAAAAAGTGCAAAAAACACGAATCTGTAATGTATTTCGGATAATAAAAGTGTAATTTTTTGCACCTTTCATTCACCTGTTGGTGACTACAAAAAAATGCAGTATTCACATTTAAGTCAAGGTCCTCATAACAAATGCTCTAGTTCGCCAAAGTGAAAAACACGTATCTGTAATGTATTTCTGGATAATAAAAGGTATTTTTATTGCACCTTTCAATTCACGCTGTGGTAATACACAATTGCCTGGATTAAAATTTTACTGGCAAGTTTGGCTCTTATCAACAAATCTGGACTGGCAAAGTGCAAAAAACACGTATCTGTAGATGTATATCAGATAATAAAGGTATTTATATTTGGCACCAATCAATTCACTCTGTGGTAACTACACAATTGCTGGATTCAAATTTAACTGCAAGTTGGCTCTATCAACAAATCTGACTGGGCAAAAGTGCAAAAAACACATATCTGTAATGAATTCGGCATAATACAATGTATTTTTGGCACATTTCAATTTCACCTGTGGGTGACCTACAAAATTGCTGTATTCACATTTTAGAGTGCAAGGTGCTTAATGAACAAAAGCTGTAGTGCGTCCAAAATGAAAAAACACGTATCTGTAATGTATTCGGATAATAAAAGTATTTTTGGCACTATCAATTCACACCTGTGTGACTACAAAATTGCTGTATTCAATATTTAAGGCAAGGTGCTTCAATGAACAAGCTGAGTGGCCCCAAAGAAAAAAAAAAACACGTACTGTAATGTAAATTCTTGACAATAAAAGGTATTTTTTTGCACCTATCAATTCACCTGTGGTAACTACAACAATTGCTGGATTTCAAATTTAACTGCAAGGGGGCTCAATCAACAAATCTGGGACTGGCAACAAGAGGCATAAAACACATAACTGTATGTATTCGATAATAAAAGGAATTTTTTGGTGCACCTATCAATTCACCTGTGGAGACTACAAATTGCCGTATCACATTTAAGTGGAAGTGCCTCAATGAACAAATATGTAGTGCGCCAAATTTGAAAAAACACGTATCTGTAATGTATTCGGATAAAAAAAGGTATTTTTTGGCACTATCAATTCACGCTGTGGTGACTACAAAATTATCTGTATGCACATTTTAAGTCAAGTGTTGCCTCAATGAACAAAGCTGTAAAGTGCGCCAAAATGAAAAAACCACGTATCTGTAATGATTCCGGATAAAAAATGTAATTTTTTGGGCACCTAACAATTCACCTGATGGGTAACTACACAATTGTGGATTCAAATTAACTGCAAGGTGGCTCATCAACAAATCTGGACTCCGGCAAAAGTGCATAAAAACAACGTATCCTGTAATGTATTCGCATAAAAAAAAAGTATTTTTTGCACCTTCCAATTCCCCTGTGGGTGACTACAAAATTGCTGTAATTTCACATTTAAGTGCAAGGTAGATCTTATCAAACAAAGCTGGCATGCGCCAAAGTGAAAAAAACACGTATCTGAAATGGTATTCGGCCTATTAATAAAAGTAATTTTTGGCACCTTTCCAATCACCTGTGGTGACTACAAAATTGCTGTATTGCAACATTTAAGTGCAAGGTGCCCTCAATGAACAAAGCTGGCCAGCGCAAGAGTGAAAAAACACGTATCAGAAATGTATTCGTATAATAAAAGGTATTTTTTGGCACCTATCAATTTACCCTGTGGTGGACTACAAAATTGTTTAATCAGATTTAAGTGCAAAGGTGCCTCAATGAACAAAGCTGTAGAGCGCCAAATGAAAAAACAACGTATCGGTAATGTATTTTGGGATAATAAAAAGGTAATTTTTGCAACCTTCTCAATTCAACCTGTGGGAACTACACAAATTGCTAGATTTCAAATTTAACTCAAGGTGGCTCAATCCAACAAATCTGGACTGGGCAAAAGTGCAAATACACTATCTGTAATTATTCCGATAATAAAAAGGATTTTTTTGGCACCTATCATTCCCCTTGGTAAACTACACAATCAATTCAAATTTACTGCAAGTTGTGCTCATCAACAAATCTGACTGGGCAAAATTGCAAAAAACACGTTTTCGTAATGTAATTCGGATAATAAAAGGTATTTTTTGCACCTGTTCAATTTCACCTGTGGTAACTACACAATTGCTGAATAAAAATTAACACAAGGGGGCTCTATCAACAAATCTGTGACTGGCAAAAGTGCAAAAAACACGTATCGTAATGTAATTCGGATAATAAAAGTATTTCTTGGCAGTTTTTTTCCTATCAATTCCCCTGTGGTAACTACAACAATTGCTGGATACAAATTTAACTGCAAGTTGGCTCTATCCACAATCTGGACTGGGCAAAAGTAGCAAAAAAAACAAATCTGTAATGTTATTCGGATAATAAAAGTATTTTTGGCACCTTTCAATTCACCTGTGGTGACTACAAAAATTGTATGTATTCACATTTAAGTGCAAGTACCTTAATGAACAAAGCTGTAGTGCGCCAAAGTGAAAAAAACACGTATCTGAATGTATTCGATAATAAAAGGTATTTTTGGCACCTATCAATTCACCTTGTGGTGACTACAAAATTGCTGTATTCACATTTAAGTGCAAGTGCCTCAATGAACAAAGCTGTTGTGCGCAAAAGTGAAAAAACACGTATCTGTAATGTAATTCGTATAATTAAAGTATTTTTTCACCTATCAATTCACCTGTGGTATACTACACAATTGGTGGATTAAAATTTCATGCAAGGTGGCTCCTATCAACAATCTGGACTGGCAAAATCAAAAAACCGTATCTGTAATGTATCGCCATAATAAAAGGTATTTTTGGCACCTTTCAATTCACCTGTGGTGACTACAAAATTGCTGTATTCACATTTAAGTGCAAGGTTGCCTCAATGAACAAAGCTGTAGTTGCGCCAAAGGAAAAAACACGAATCTGAAATGTAATCAGATAAAAAAAGTATTTTTTGGCACCTTTCATTCACCTGTGGTGACCTACAAAATTGCTGTATTCACATTTAAGTGCAAGTTGCCTCAATGAACAAAGCTGTAAGGTTGCGCAAAAGTGAAAAAACCCGTATCTGTAATGTATTGGGATAATAAAAGGTATTTTTTTGGCACCTTTCAATTCACCTGTGGTGACTACAAAAATGCTGTATTCAAATTTAACTGCAAATTAGATCTATCACAAAGCTAGCCTGCGCCAAAGTGAAAAACCACACGTAATCTGAAATGAATCCCATAAAAAAATGGTATTTATGGCACCTTTCCAATTCAACTTTGGTGACTACAAAATTGCTGTATTTCACATTTACGTGCAAGCGTGCGTCAATGAACAAAGCCTGTAGTGCCGCCAAATGAAAATAAAAACACGTCTCTGTAAATAATTCGATAATAAAATGAATTTCTTCTTGGCACCAAATCAATCTACTTGTGGTGACTACAAAATTTCTGTATTCAGATTTAGTGCAATGTGTCTCAAATGAACAAAGCTGTAGTGCGCCAAAGTGAGAAACACGTAACGAATGGATTACGGATAATAAAAGGGTATTTTTTTGGCACCTATCAAAATTCACCTGTGGTACTCTACACAATAGCTGGATTCAAATTTAACTGCAATTTTGGCTCTATCAACAAAACTGGACTGGCAAAAGTGCATAAAAACCGTAATCTGTAATGTATTCGGATAATAAAAGTGTATTTTTTTGGCACCCTTTGAATCCACCTGTGGTGACTACAAAATGCTGGATTCAACATTTAACTGCAAGTTGGCCTCTCAACAAATCTTGACCTCGGCAAAAGTGCAAAAAGAACACGTATCTGTAATGTATTTCGGAAAATAAAAGGTATTTTTGGCACCTTTCATTCACGCTTGTGGTGACTACAAAATTGCTGTAATTCATCATTTAAGTGCCAGGTGCCTCAAATGAACAAAGCTGTAGATGCGCCAAAGTGAAAAAACACGTATCTGTAATTATTCGGATAATAAAAGGTAATTTTTTGGCACCTTCAATTCACAATGTGGGATGACTACAAAATTGCGTATTCACATTAATTGCAAGGTGCCTCAATGAACAAACTGTAGTGGCGGCCAAAGTGAAAATAACACGTATCAGTAATGTATTTCGGAAAAAAAAAGGTATTTATTTGCACCTATGATCACCTGTGGTAACTACTACAATTGCTGGATTCAAATTTCACTGCAAAGTAGATCTATCAACAAAGCTGGCCTTCGCCGAAGTGAAAAAACAACTATCTGTAATGTATTCGGGATAATAAAAAGGTATTTTTTGGCACCTTTCAATCACCTCTGGTGACTACAAAATTGCATGAATTCAGATTTATAGTGCAAGGTGCCTCAATGAACAAAGCTGTAGTGCGCCAAACAAGTGAAAAAACAACGTTTCTTAATGTATTCGGATTATAAAAGTATTTATTTGGCACCTTTCAATTCACTATGTGGTATCTACAACATTGCTTGGATTCACATTTAACTGCAATTTGGCTCTCTCAACAAATCTGGACTGGGAAAAAGTCAAAAAACACGTATCTGTAATGTAATTTCGGATAATTAAAGTTAATTTGGCACCTTTCAATTCACCTGTGGTGACTACAAAATTGCTGTATTCACATTTAAGTGCAAGTGCCTCAATGAACAAAGCTGTAGTGCGCCAATTGCTAGATTCAAATTTAACTGCAAGGTGGCTCTATCAACAAATCTGGACTGGCAAAAGTGCAAAAAAACACGTATCTGTAATGTATTCGGATACATAAAAGGTATTTTTTGGCACTATCAATTCACCTGTGGTAATACACAATTGCTGTATTCACATTTAACTGCAAAGTGCTCCCTCTCACCCAACAAATCTGGACTGGGAAAAAAAGTGCAAAAAACACGTATCTGTTAATGGTTATATCGGAAATAAAAGGAATTTTTGCACCTTTCAATTCCCTGAGTTGACTACAAAATTGCTGTATTCACATATAATTGCAGTGCCTCAATGAACAAAGCTGTAGTGCGCCAAAGTGAAAAAACACGTATCTGTAATTATTCGAAATAAAAGGTATTTTTTGACACCCTTCCATTCACTTGTGGTAACTACACAAATTGCAATTCAAATTTAACTGCAAGTTGCTCTATCACAAATCTGGCCTGGGCAAAAGAGCAAAAAACACGTATCTCTACTGAATTAGGGAAATAAAAGGTATTTTTTTGGCACCTTTCAATTATCACTCTGTGTGACTACAAAAATGCTGAATTCACATTTAAGTGAAAGGTGGTCTCAATGAACAAAGCTGTTAGTGCGCCAAAGGGGAAAAAACAACGTATCTGAAATGTGTACTGGTTAATAAAAAGGTATTCTTTTGGCACCTATCCAATTCACCTGTGGTGACTACAAAATTGCTGTTATTCACCATTTAAGTGCAAGGTGCCTCCAATGTGAACAAAGCGTAGTGCGCCAAAGTGAAAAAACACGTATCTGTAATGCATTCGATAATAAAAGGTATTTTTTTGGCACGCTATGAAATTCACCTGTGGTAACTACACACAATTGCTGGATTCAAATTAACTGCACAAGGCTCTATCAACTAGAATCGTTGACTGGGCAAAAGTGCAAAAAAACACGTATCTTTAATGTATTCGGATAATAAAAAGGTATTTTGGCACCTTTCCAATTCACATGTGTTGACAACAAAATTGCTGTTTTCCACATTTAAAGTCAAGGGCCTCATGAACAAAGCTGTAGTCGCCAAAGTGAAAAAACACGTATCTGTAATGTATTCGGATAATAAAATGTAATATTTGGCACCTATCAATTCACCTGTGGTGACTACAAAATTGCTGGTAATACAAATTTAAAGTGCAAGGTGCCTCAATGAACAAAGCTGTACGTGCGCCAAAGTGAATAAAACAACGTATCTGTAATGTATGTCTGATAATAAAAAGGTATTTTTTGGCACCTATCAATTCACCTGTGGTGACTACAATTTGCTGAATTCACATTAAAGTGCAAGGTGCCACAGATGAACCAAGCATGTAGTGCGCCAAAGTAAAAAACACGTATCTGTAAATGTATTCGGTAATAAAAGGTATTTTTGGCATCCTATCACCTTGTCTGACTACAAAATTGCTGGATTTCAAATTTAACTGCAATGTGGCTCTATCAACAAATCGTGGACTGGCAAAAGTGCAAAAAACACGTATCCTGTAATGTATATCGTATAATTAAAAAGGTATTTTTTTTGCACCTATTAATTCACCTGTGGTAACTACACAATTGCTGATCACATTTTAACTGCAAGTTGGCTCTCCACAAATCTGGGAACTGGGCAAAAGTGTAAAAAAACACGTATCAGTAATGTATATTCGGATAATAAAAAGGTATTATTTTTGGCACCTATCATATTTACCCGTGTGACTACCAAATTTCAGCAATATTCAGATTTAAGTGCAAGGTGCCTCAATGAACAAAGCTGTAGTAAGCCAAATGAAAAAACACGTATCGGTAAATGTATTAGGATAATAAAATGTATTTATTTTGTCACCTTTCAAATTCAACCTGTGGTAACTACACAATTTGCTGGAATTCAAATTTAACTGCAAGGGGGCCTATCAACAAATCTGGACCGGGCAAAAGGTGCAAAAAAACACGTATCTTTAATGTATACGGATAATAAACAGGTATTTTTTGGCACCTATCAATTCACCTGTGGTACTACAACAAATTGCTGGATTCAAATTTAAACTTCAATTTGGCTCTATCAGCAAATCTGGACTGGGCAAAAGAGCAAAAAACAACTATCTGTAAATTATTCTGGATAATAAAAGGTATTTTTTGGCACCTATCAATTCACCTGTGGTGACACAAAATTGCTAAGTATTCACTTTAAGTGCAAGGTGCCTCAATGAACAAAGCTGTATGCGCCAAAGTGAAAAAAACACGTATCTGTAATGAATTCGATAATAAAAGGTATTTTTTGGCACCTATCAATTCACCTGTGGTGACTAACAAAATTGCTGTATTCACAATTAAGTGCAGAGGTGCCTCAATGAACAAAGCTGAAGTGCGCCAAAGTGAAAAAAAACACGATCAGTTATTTATTCGGATAAAAAAAGGTATTTTTATGCACCTATCATTCACCTTTGGTGACTACAAAATTGCTTGTATTCACCATTAAGTAGCAAGGTTTGCCGCAAAGAACAAAGCTTAGTGCGCCAAAGTGAAAAAACACGTATCGTGTAATGTAATTCATATAATAAAAGAGATTTTTGGCACCTCTCAATTCACACTGTGGGTGACTACAAAATTGCTGTAATCACATTTAAGTGCAAGTTTGGCCTCATGAACAAAGCTGTAGTGGTAAAAGTGAAAAAACCCCGAATCTGTAATGTATTGGGATAAATAAAATGTATTTTTTGGGCACCTTTCAATTCACCTGGGTGACTACACAATTGCTGTATTCAAATTAACTGCAAAGTAAGATCTATCAACAAAGCAGGCCTGCTCCAAAGTGTAAAAGACACGTATCTGAAATGTATTTCGCATAATAAAGATGTATTTTTGCACCTATCAATTCAACTGTGGTGACGACAAAATTTCGTTATTCACATTTAAGTGCAAGGTGGCGCAATGAACAAAGATGTAGTGCGCCAAAGTGAAAAAACACGTACTGTAAAGTATTCGGTACAATAAAAGGTATTTTTGGCACCAATCAAATTGAACCAGTGATTGACTACAAAATTTCTGATATTCAGATTTAATGCAAGGTGCCTCAATGAACAAAGCTGTTTGTTGCGCCAAAGTGAAAAAACACGTCTCTTTAGATGTATTCGGATAATAAAAGGTATTTTTGGCACCTAACATCAATTCACCTTTGGTAACTACACAATTGCTGATTCCAAATTTACTGAAGGGGCTCTATCAAACTCAGAATCTGGACTGGGCAAAAGTGCAAAAAACACATAACTGTAATGTATTCGGATAATAAAAGGAATTTTTTGGCACCTATCAATTCACCTGTGGTGACTACAAAATTGCCGTATTCACATTTAAGTGGAAGGTGCCACAATGAACAAATATGTAGGCGCCAAATGTGAAAAAACACGTATCTGTAATGTATTCTGTAATGTATTCGGATAATAAAAGGTATTTTTTGGCAACCTATCCAATTCACCCTGTGGTGACTACAAAATTTCTGTATCCACATTTAAGTGGCAAGTGCCTCAATGAACAAAGCTGTAGTGCGCCAAAAATGAAAAAACACGTATCTGTACTGTAATTTCGATAATAAAATGTTATTTTTTGCACCAATCTATTCACCTGTGGTAACTCACACAATTGTGGATTCAAATTTAACTGCAAGGTGTCCTCCTAATCAACAAATCTGGACTGGGCAAAAGTGCAAAAAAACACGTATCTGTAATGTATTCGCATAATTAAAGGTATTTTTTTGGGGCACCTTTCAATTCACATGTGGTGACTACAAAATTGCCTGTATTCAACATTTAAGTTGCAAAGTAGATCTATCAACAAAGCTGGGATGCGCCAAAATGAAAAAAAACACGTATCTGAAATGTTATTCGGATAATATTAATGGTATTTTTTTGCACCGTTTCAATTCACCTGTGGTACACAAAATTGCTGTATTCACATTTGAAGTGCAAGGTGCCTCAATGAACAAAGCGGCCGCGCCAAAGGAAAAAAAACACGTATCTGTAATGTATTCGATAATAAAAGGTATTTTTTGGCACCTATCAATTTACCTGTGGGTGACTACAAAATTTCTGTAGTTCAGTATTTAAGTGCAAAGGTGCCTCAATGAAACAAAAGCTGTAGTGCGCCAAAGTGAAAAAACACGTAAATCGTTAATGGTAATTTTGGATAATAAAAGTATTTTGCAACTTTCAATTCACCTGTGGTAACTAAACAATTGCTAGATTCAAATTTAACTGCAAGGTGGTCTATCAACCAAATCTCGGACTTGGGCAAAAGTGCAAATACACTTATCCTGTAATGTATTCCATAATAAAATGTATTTTTTGGGCACCTATCAATTCACCTGTGTGTAACTACACAATTGCTGGATTCAAATTTTAACTGCAATTTGCTTCTATCAAGCGAGAATCTGGACTGGGCAAAAGTGCAAAAAAACACGTATCTGTAATGTATTCGATAATAAAAGGTTTTTTGGCACCTATCAATTCACCTGTGTTGACTACAAAAATGCTGGTATTCACATTTAAGTCACCGGTTGCCTCAATGAACAAAGCTGATGTGCGCGCAAATGTGAAAAAGCACGTATCTGAATGTATTCGGATAATAAAGGTAATTTTTTGGCACCTATCAAATTTCCACCTGTGGTGACTCACAAAATTTGCTGTATTCACATTTAAGTGCAAGGTGCCTCAATGAACAAAGCTGTAGTGGCGCCGAAAGGAAAAACACGTAACGTAATGTATTCTGGATAATAAGAAGGTATTTTTGGCATCCTATCAATTCTACCTGTGGTGACAACAAAATTCTTGTATTCACCATTTAAGTGCAAGGTGCCCTCAATGAACAAAGCTGTAGTGCCCAAAGTGAAAAAACACGTATCTGTAGATGTATTCAAGATAATAAAAGGTATGTATTTTGGTGGCACTTTCATTGCATACACTGTGGTAACTACTAAATTGCTGTATTCACATTTAAGTCAAGGTTCCTTCAATGAACCAAAGCTGTATTGCGCCAACAAGTGAAAAAACCCGAATCCTCTGAGTAAATGTATTGGGATAATAAAAGGTATTTTTTGGCACCTTTCAATTCACCTGTGACCGTACAAAAATGCTGTATTTCAAATTTAACTGTACAAAGTAGATCTATCACCAAAGCTGGCCCTGCGCCATAAGTGAAAAGACGACGTATCTGTGAAATGTAGTTCGCATAATAAAAGGTATTTTAGGCACCTTCAATTCACCTGTTGGTGACTTTTCAAAAATTGGTTTTTTATTCACATTTTTAAATGCAAAAGGGGCCTTAATGAACAAAGCTGTAGTGGCCCCCAAAAATGAAAAAAACACGGGATCCGTAAAAAGTATTTCCGGGGTAATAAAAGGTATTTTTTTGGCACCAATCAATTCACCTTTTGGGACTAAAAAAATTGCGTTTAATTTTACAAATTTTAAGGGGCAAGGGGGGCCCTCAATGAACAAAAAACCCCTTTAAAAAATGGGGCAAAAGTGAAAAAAACCCCGGTTCCGTAAAAGTATTTTGTAAAAAATTAAAAAAAAGGGATATTTTTGGGACCCCATCAAATTTCCCCCTTTTTGGGAAAAATACACAATTTGGTGGGGTTAAAAAATTTTCAACCTTTCAAGGTGGCTCAAACAAAAAAGTTTTTGGACTGGGGCCAAAAAATGGGAAAAAAAAAACGTTTTCCCCGGTTTAAAGGGATTCCAAATAAAAGGGGATTTTTGGCAAACCCTTTTAATTCACCTGTGGTGACTTTCCAAAAAAATTTCCCGTATTCCAAAATTTAAGGGCAAGGTGGGCCCCCCCCAATGAAAAAAAGCTTTAGTGCGCCAAAAATTGGGGAAAAAAAAAGTATCCCGAAATTTTTTTCCCCGATAATAAAAGGGGGATTTTTTGGGGGACCTTTTTTAATTCACCTGTGGTTTCCCACAAAAAATTTCTGATTCCCCAATTTTAAAATTTCAAGGTTTCCCCCCAAAAAGAACAAAAACTGTATTTCGGGAAAAGTTGAAAAAAAAAAATCCCCTATCTGTAAGTAAAAAATTTGGGGTAATAAAAAGGTTTTTTTTTTTGGCAAACCTTTTTTTTTCCCCCTGTTGGTTTACTACAAAAAAAGCTTTTATTCAAATTTTAAAAATTTTCAAATTAAAATTTTAAACAACAAAGGGTTAAAACCCCCCGCCAAAAATTTTTAAAAAAAAAAAACCTTAAAACCCGAAAAAGTAAATTCCCCCAAAAAAAAAAAGGTATTTTTTTGGGAAAACCCTTTTAAAATTCCCCAAATTTTGGGTTACAAAAAAAATTTCTTTTTCCCCAATTTTAAATGCAAGGTGGCCCTCCCCAAAGAACAAAGCTTAAAATGCGCCAAAAAATGAAAAAAAAAACGAAACCCGGTTAAAAAAATTAAAATTCCCCGGGTAATAAAAGGTTTTTTTTTGGGCCAAACCAAAAACAATTTAAAACCCGGGGGGACTACAAAATTTTTCCCGGGATTCAGAATTTTTTAAATTTCCCAAGGGGGCCCCCAATAAAAAAAGCTGTAATGCCCCCAAAGTGAAAAAAAAAAAAGTATCTTTTAATGAATTTCCCGGGTAATAAAAAAAGGGATTTTTTTTTGGGAAAACCCAAACCCAAATTCCAAACCCGTGGTTAAACCCCACAACAAAATTTCTGGATTCAAATTTTAAAATGCAAAATTTGGGGTTCCCACAACAAATCGGGAAATGGGCCCCAAAAATTTCCAAAAAAAAAAAAAAAGTAAACCCGTAATGAAATTCCCCGGAAAAATAAAAAATTAAATTTTTTGGGACCTTTTTTAATTTACCGTGGGGACCCACAAAATTGCCCTTTTTTCACATTTTAAATGCAAGTTTTGGCCCCCTCTTTAACAAACTGGAAATTTGGGAAAAGGTTTCAAAAAAAAACGTAAACCTTTTTAAGTATTCCCGGGTAATAAAAGGTATTTTTTTTTTTGGGACCCCTTTTAATTCCCCCTGTGGGTTTAACCCAAAAAATTGCTGTAAAACCCCATTTTAAAATGGGAAGGGCCCTCAATGGAAAAAAAGCTTTTAGTGGGGGCCAAAAATTTTAAAAAAAAAACGTATCCCGAAAAAGTAATTTGGATAAAAAAAAAGGGAATTTTTTTTGGGAAAACCTTTTCCCTTCCCCCTGTGGGTGGGCTTTCCAAAAAAGCTTTTTAATTTTAAAATTTTTAAATGCCCCGTTTCCTTCCCCAAAGAACCCCAAAGCTTGGGAAATCCCCCAAAAATGAAAAAAAAAACGTATCCCCCGTAATGGGATTTTGGATAATAAAAGGTATTTTTGGGAAACCCATGAAATTCCCCCCTGTGGTAAAAAAACAAAGGGGGGAAA
>JAODAL010075207.1:0-14086 GCA_025379985.1 Phyllomedusa bahiana
ACTGGACCTTAAAATCTGAGAGGACCAGCATGCACCCCACGGGCAGCAGAGAGCAAGAAAAGGCAGAAGGCAGAACACAACATCAGCCGGAAGGAGAAGATGAAACCCGGTATGGGAGGGAGGAAAGATGAGGCAGGAGCCAGATCTGGGGAGCAGTAGCATGGTCGCATCCATGACCCAGTTTACAGACCACGGCGCTGTCCTTGATATATTATTGTATTATTGAATTAAAAATGTTGGACTGATTTATTTTTATTTCTAAACTTATTTTTGCAGCTGTCCAAAGCTTGATTGTTTTTCATCATAGCACTCAGAATCTCTATATTGCTACTTACATAATGGGGGATGCTATACACCTACCTACCTACCTACTAAAGGGATATATCTGCTTACTGGGGGTGGCTTATTTACCTACCCACTGAGGGGGACAATATACCTATCTACTTTTTTCCTACTTACCTATTGGAGGGTCTATATACCTACCTTCTTAATGGGAACTTTTATAAATATATCCTTACTGAAGGCATATACAGTGAAAAGTAGATGGGTTATAATGCTTTTGAACTTTTATTTTTTTCTCTCCATATGTTGAAGACTACCATAATTTTATAAACAATCATCTTGGCTATCTCACAAATAAATTTGACTTGCAACTATTTAGCATATGCTTACTTATTCGGATTTGTGTCATGAAACTGCATTGTTACTGTTTTGTTCTTAAACATCTAAATTTTAAGTTTTATTATTTTGCAAATTCACTTTTGGCTTTCAACACTGCCTGAATGCTTCCGAGCATGCTTGCGATCAGATTCAAGAATGTCTCGAGTGAAATCTGATACCAGGTCTCTTCTTTATGTTCCCATTGTTGGTTTATATTTATCGACTCACTTGGGAATGAATATAGATTTTTCTTAAACTCTACCCACACAATTTCCATATTGGGTTGAGGTCTGGGGACTGTGGAGGCTAATCTAGCAACTCTACTTTGTTGTCATTGAACCATTTATTTGCCAATCTTATGCTTCAGGTCATTGTCCTGCTGGGACACTATGTTGTCCCTTTCATACCCATAGTACTGGAGTATATGAAGTATCTCATTTTGTAGGATACACACATATAGCTCAGCATTGAGACCACCATCAATCTTGGTCAAGTATCCAACACAACATATCTTCAGGTTTCCTCCACCGAATTTGACAATTCCTTCTGTTTCTCGATCCACTAGCCCCCTTTACCCTTAATTCTGCCAGACCCATTTTCATCCATCAAAGCCCAGTCTAATGACTTCTGTGTCATTGCTCTAAATCACCTGTTTCTATTCTTATACTGTCCACTTATAATACTTTCTTACAAACTCGAGCTGATGCTTCTTATGACGATATTGAAGTCAAGGCTTCTTCACCTTTTATCGGGCCACCATTCCAGACTTGTGTAGTCCATGTCCCACGGTGTCTGCATTGACACTTGGGATCTCACTATTACAAAGCACATGAGCCACCTCCACTGCTGTGTTTTTAGAACCAGAACTGATAGACTTTGCAATGAGACTTTGCCCGGACGTCCATCTCTTGTCTTTGAAAGGGATGGAGGTACTTCATTTCATATTCTTCCAACTGGCATGATGCAGTTTTGCAATTTTCTTGGCTGGGGGATGTGGTTTCTCTTTTCTTGGGGAATTTTCTTCATGGCTGCTCCTCGATTTGAATCTATTTTACTTACTGGGCATATCTTGCAGCTTGCCTCTTGACATTGTCCATTTCTTGGCTTCCAATGCATGACACAAACATATCTCTTTGTGAGCCATTAGACCAGGTCTGCGTGATATTCTTGTGTGCCACGGATGTACTTTATTAACAGAAATTAGACTAACATCCTTCCAAGAATCACCAAACTAAAGAGTTCCGGACAACGTTTCTACAACTTCTCTGAATGTAGGCTTATCCGTTCATGTAATCACACTCAATAATGTTGAGATCAGTACTCTATATCATCAATTCCTGTTGTAAAGACAAAGGGTGATCACACCGAATATTGACTTGACTTAGTTTTTTCTTTTGATCATTTACTTTGCATTTTATTAATTTATAGATATAAACCATTAACATTTCTATTTTTTCCACACCAGCCTAAGACTTTAGCAAAGTACTATGATATGAAGCAAAACAGTTACTTAAAGGGGTATTCTTGTTTCATTGACTAGCTTGAAACATGTAGGCAAAGGTAAATAAAGACTATTACCAAATACATTACTGTTCTGATTTTGCTTCTCTTTAGAATTAGGAGTAGATCTTATCTCCTGTTGTTGTACATAAGTTTCCTACTTACTGGCCACATCTCTCTGCTTTCTCGCTGCTCTTCCAACTGTGGTTGGGATGATGACTCCCTCCCTGCTTTGTTCTTTATCTTGAAATGCAGGAGCTCATTCATCATACTTACTGGCAAACTTTAACTCTTTAGAGCTCTGTAGCCTTGTGCACTACAGTTTACAAACCTCCTGCACTCATGTACTTGTAATAGGATCAATTAGGAATAGCAGAGCTGATTTGCCAATCATTGCTGTAGACCCACCCACAGCCTAAACAGGAAATGTGAGTATGCAACTGGCTGTGACTCAATAAAAAAGCATGGTGAGACAACCCTTTTAAAATCACAGAAATAAACCAGAAACTTAACATTCACAAAGATGGGTATAGGATTTGAGGGAGGCATTAACCAGGACTTATCTTCAATTTCAATGTCTATCAAGAAATGATCAACATGGAAAACTGTTCACACATTTTAAACACTTGCCTTTCTGTGTTCAGTTCTCCATTCTGGGTTTACGGCTTCTTTTTATGGTAATATTTTATGGAGCACATAGCCAAGAAAGGAAATGGAGTAAAGTGCCAAATAGCAAGCATGCACCCCAATGCGCATTTTGCCTGCGCTTCGTCTGGGGGTTAGCAGGATCTAATCCCAAGCCATTCAAAGTCAAGCCCCATAAATAAATAACTGATGCATAGTTGTAGATGCCATGACTGAGAGTTGAAAATGATCAGTGTAAATGCTGCACGTACACAAAAAAGCCGAGCACGCACCATAACACAGTGACATACATACATTCACGAAGCATGCGCAGTGAGGGGAATTAGCTGTCCCTACGCATAAGCATAGTAAAAAACAGAGGATAAAACAACAAAGATGTCAGTACTGCGCATGTGGAAAAAGAATGGGTACGTGAAGTCACAAGGCAAAGTGTATACACCTACTGAGCATGCGTAGTTATGCCTACATACATAATTAATTACCATAACCATTAGATCATAAAGAAAAATAATAAACATGTAAATACATAGGGCGACATGTATGATCAGGCTTTTCGCCTGTTTTTTGGCATAACCTGCGCCTCTCGGCCCGAATCCCACTGTCGGACGCAGGGATGCGGTGTTAGGCGCAGCGTTCGCCACTTTCAGCTGCGCCCCGCATGAAGGGGTGGGCAATGGGCGTGGTGTAGGTGTTTCGGCGCTCAAAAACTCCGAGGCATGTACGATCGCAAGTCGGCAAAGTGCGGCGCATTGCAGCTCCGACAAGCAGACCTAGTTTATTCTGGTCTAAATGCTCCGGCGGCGGCGAAGTGAAGCGAGAACAGAACTTGCGAGGAAACATCGAAGAAGATCGCTACAGAAATCTCGGCGCT
This sequence comes from Phyllomedusa bahiana, assembly GCA_025379985.1. NCBI lineage: Eukaryota > Metazoa > Chordata > Amphibia > Anura > Hylidae > Phyllomedusa > Phyllomedusa bahiana. The sequence continues at coordinate 3,677 of JAODAL010075207.1, forward strand.
CAGCTCCGACAGGCAGACCTAGTGGATTCTAGTCTAAATGCTCTGGCGGAGGCGAAGTGAAGCAAGAACGGAACATGAGAGGAAATATAGAAGATCGCACCAGAAATCTCGGCGCTCAGCTCCATGCGGCATGGAGCATGATTTGGAAAAAAATCGACTTTCTCAAGGCGGCAAACATTCTCTGAAAAGAGCTCAAACCTCAAAAATCACAAGTACCTAAAAAAAAAAAAAAAAAAAAAAGCAAAAATCTACAATGGCGCCACATCAGGAATTGGGATATAGAGAATTGCTGGGAAATACACTAATTCAAATTCTGTAAGCTCTTCTCATTGGTCGGCATAAACCAGCCAATCATAATAGAAGCGACAGTGGCCCATTCTAACCTATGGATGAGAATTGACCAATCAGACTAGGAGCGACAGGGACCCCTTCTAACCTATGGAGAACTATTGACCAATCAAAATCAAAGGCGGGACATTTCAAAATACAGTAAAAATGCAGAAAAGAGCTGATTGGGTGAAGCGGCGGGGGCTCGTCCAGCTTAGCCAATCAGAGCGCGAGCTACTTTCTCATAGAGTTCTATGGGAAAACGAAAATCTGAGCGAGGTCTGTGATTGGCTAAGTGAAAAGAGGCGCGGTTATTTGGATCAATGGGAGAGCGAGCGACGCTCTTATGGGTTTTCTAATGCAATCTGTACTAAAACTGTACATGGCAGAAATCACATGATAAGACGAAGTTGTGCCGATGTGTAGATAAAATGAGCAATAATATGTGGCTAACTAAAAGTTGATGTGCTCGAGTTTAATGTGGTCTATCTGAGCGGCGAAGTCCAAGTGCAGCGCGGAATGCTTGTAATGTGCTCGAAGTCGACACTGCCAGCAGTACTCTCGTTTCCTCCATGTTTGGTCCAGAACCATACCTCTTCAAGCAAGAAATCCTGCTTGGAGGTCCACAGGTCCCAGCAAGCCTTAAGTTGGATATACTGAATTGCATTCAAACTCAAAGCCGGCCAAAACGTTCTAAAATGGGTGTTATCGAAAATGTGTTTTCAAACATATGGCCAACCTCAGGGCAACCTCTGTGCAACATCTGGACAACCTCTGGGCAACATGTGTGCCACATCTGCATTGGCTTATGTGCTGTCACATTAGTGGCATTTCCAGGCACTTTGGAATACATTGGGTAGTGGATCTATTTTTGAGGGAACCTCATCTATATATTGTCCTTAGTGTGATTGTCCAAAATGTGTTAATGCCTTGAAGTAATGTTTCCACCACTCAGGGCCATCTTAACAGCACTATGGGCCCCTGGGCAGAGAGGTGTACTGGGCCCCCCCCCCCCCTTCTCTACCACCACCCCCTCCTAACAAAAAAAAAAAAAAAAAACACTACTCAAAGAAACAAATATAAACATTACCAGCTCTGGTCACTAGTGTTGAGCGATTTTTATCGAAAAAGTTGAAATCAGCAAGGTTTTTATGGTGATCGAAATTTCCAGATCATGCGATAATTAAGGTTAAAATCTGAGCATCATCTATTAAGATCGCGCCCTTTTCGGCTCTTCCTGTAATTTTGGCGGCCAGCAATCAGATTACAGAATAGAGCAGGGTGAGATGTGTGCGACGTCATGACTGGGATGTGTATGGTTGCGATTGGCTGGAAAAATCACATGACCTCGTTTTACATAGAACAGCGTTTCCTGTTTCAGCCTCAGTGTCTCTCAGCATCTCATAGGGATAGGACCTGCGCTCTGCCTCTGGCCAAACAGCTCAGCGAAATTAGTCTATTTCTGCACAGAGAAACCTCTATTAGCTGTGATCCTTCCAATTTAGTTAGATTAGAGATTTGAAGATTTTATGTAGTTAGCTAGAGAATTTTAAAGCAGCATCTACGGCTGTAAATTCACGGCGGGGGGAGCAGGGGGGCGCCCCGCGGGTGAACACAGGCAAGCTCTATCTATAAAGAACACTGGATAAAGTTCACCAAGACTTAGTGTAGACATTGTAGTGGAATATCTTTATTATTAACAGTTTGCTATTGAAATATTTCCTGGATATTGGGCAGCCTGAACTTATATTGGATACACATCATTTCTAGTAACTGCAGGTCTCTTTGTTAGGTGCAAAACTCCACTTTTATTATCAGTATACATTTCAGATATGTGTTCATTTTAATTTTACCCATTACACCTGTGACTGTTGATATATCCACCTTGCAGTTAAATTACAATCCAGCAATCTTGTAGTCAGCACAGGTTGTTTGTTGCCAAAAATACCGTGTATCATACGAAAACATAACAGTTACGTGTTTTTTGACTTTTGCGCACCCAGCATTGTTCATTGACGCAGCATCCACGTAAATCTTAAAACAGCAATTCTATATTCACCACAGGTGAATTGAAAGGTGCAAAAAATACCGTGTATCATACGAAACATAACAGTTACGTGTTTTTTGACTTTTGCACACCCAGCATTGTTCATTGACGCAGCATCCACGTAAATCTTAAAACAGCAATTCTATATTCACCAAAGGTGAATTGAAAGGTGCAAAAAAATAACTTTTATTATACCAAAACATAACAGTTACGTGTTTTTTTACTTTTGCACACCCAGCATTGTTCATTGATGCAGCATCCACGTAAATCTTAAAACAGCAATTCTATATTCACCACAGGTGAATTGAAAGGTGCAAAAAATACCGTTTATTATACCAAAACATAACAGTTACGTGTTTTTTGACTTTTGCACACCCAGCATTGTTCATTGACGCAGCATCCACGTAAATCTTAAAACAGCATATTCTATAGTCACCACAGGTGAATTGAAAGGTGCAAATAATACCGTGTATTATACGAAAACATAACAGATAGGTGTTTTTTGACTTTTGCGCACCCAGCTTTGTTCATTGACGCAGCTTCCACGTTAAATCTTAAAACAGCAATTCTATAGTCACCACAGGTGAATTGAAAGGTGCAAAAAATACCGTGTATTATACGAAAACATAACAGATACAGACATAACAGACTCCTTTTCCCGGCACTTTTTAATCTGGGGTCAGACAGGTTTACTGGTCATACTGCGGTCCAGGACAGGTATAGTCAATGTCCAGTTCAACTAAAATGGTAGTTGAAAGACTCCTTTTTGCGGCACTTTTTAAATCTGGGGGTCATGCAGGTTTGGGGCTCATGCTGCGTTCCAGGACAGGGATATTCAATGTCAGTTCAAGTAACATGATGGTTCAAATCATACTGCCTTCTGGCACTTTTTAATTTGTGGGTGATGCAGGTTTAAGGGTCAGGCTGTGGTACAAGACAGGGATAGTGAATGGTCTGTGACTTTTTTTCTGTGACTTTTATAACCTAAGTGTGTTGCCTAAGATGTAGCACGTATCCATTTGACTGTTGTGGATGTTAATTTCAGCTTCTCCAGCCTTGTTTGGGTGTAATAATGAAGGTGTTGTTCTCTCCCATAGACTTTAATGGTAATCGCTCATAATCGATGCTCACTATCGAAAAACCTTATCGAGAGCGGCCGACTATCAACTATCGCTCGATCTCGATAGCCAACGCAATCGCTCAACACTACTGGTCACCATTACATGACAGAGACTACAGCACTACTCGAATATAGTAGCAAAATAACCCATGACACCAGGGACTCACCGGAGACGTCCTGTCTGATCAGTCGTTCTCTGAATCGTTCTTTTTCCCTTTTCCTTTCCGCCATAACCACTTCTCCCGGCCGCCACTCGTCCCTGCAGAATGTAACGCAAAAACATCTTAGAATCCTCACTTTATCAGCACATTGCTACCGATTCCTACCTCAGTTATGGGCGCCCCACATCTAGTAAGTAGGTAGTAATGCTGCCCACCATTAAGTAGGTAGGTTTACAGGCTCACTGTAGGTAGATATGCTGTCCCCTGTAGGTAGGTTTATAGCCCCCCTGTAGATTGTAGGCCCCTCCTGTATTATCCCCATATAGATAGGGCCAGTAATTAGGGCAGGCAGGGCCAGTATATAGGCAGGCAGCGCCAGTATATAGCCAGGCAGGGCCAGTATATAGCCAGGCAGGGCCAGTAATTAGTGCAGGCAGGGCAGTATATAGCCAGGCAGGGCAGTATATTGGTAGGCAGGGCAGTATATAGCCAGGCAGTGCAGTATATTGGTAGGCAGGGCAGTATATAGCCAGGCAGGGCAGTATATAGGTGGTAGGCAGGGCAGTATATAGGTGGTAGGCAGGGCAGTATATGGGCAGGCAGGGCAGTATATAGGTGGTAGGCAGGGCAGTATATAGGTGGCAGGCAGGGCAGTATATAGGTGGCAGGGCAGTATATAGCCAGGCAAGCAGGGCAGTATATAGCCAGGCAACCAGGGCAGTATATAGGTGACAGAGCAGTATATAGCCAGGCAAGCAGGGCAGTATATTGGTGGCAGGGCAGTATATTGTTAGGCAGGGCCAGTAGTTTAAAAAAATAAAAATAAAAATCTTACTCACCTGATTTCCTTCCTCTTCTCCTCGTCCGGAGCCGGTGGCCGCTCACAGTAAAGTGCGGGGCCGCGGAGCAGGCGCGCGATGACGTCATCACATCGCGCGCTTGCCCCGCGGCCTCCTGGGAGCTGAACAGACGGGATCAGAAGATCCCAGCTGTTCAGCCTCTGCCGCTGCCTGCACCGCGCGGTGCAGGCGACGGCCGTGATGGCTGCATGGCTGGGCCTGTGACCCGGCCGTGCAGCCGTGTGATGAGGGGGCCACAGACCGGCGCCGGTACTCAGGGCCCGCCAGGGGGAAACCCCAGCCTCCCCCGGCGACGCTCCGAGCCGGCGCTGCGACCCGAATCCCGCTGCCCCGGGCAGAGCCTGGCTGTCGCTCCACTGGGCAGGTAGGCGGCGGCCCGGGGAGGACCCCCTGAGATCGTGGGGCCCCCGGGCAATGGCCTACCTGGCCCAATGGAAGAGACGGCCCTGCCACCACTTGGTTTTGTCTGTGGCTGAAGTTATTAATTTCAATACCCATGGCTTTTTATTTATCATACTGTGTAATTTATCTCCGCGCCAAAATCAGTTCCGTAATGATCTTGCAAAGACGGGCCACAAAGTGTGGCAGGTATTTTTAAGGAAATTCCGGAACAGATTTCGCAGCACAGATACATTACACAGTCTGAAGAATAAAATGGCTTGCTTAGTGACGTTTATTAATTCTTCACCAGTCATATCCTAGTGTGGCCTAATTTAAATCTATGTCGTAACTCATTTAGTGCAATTACAATAATTACAATCTTTGGAGGATTTGCTAGACAAAATAGCCCACTACCAAATGTATTTCCAAGGCCCTGGAAATTACACTAATGTAACAGCTGTCACGGTTCACGCCGCGGTTCCTTGCCTTGGGCCTTCGGCGTGTCGTGCCTTCCTGTGCTTGCCTGTCCTGTCCTGTTCTGATGCTTCTTGGGTTCCTGTGTGTGCTCTGTTCCTCTTAGGGCGCGCGCGCTGCAGCCCGCACCCGGATGTCAGCGGTCGGCGCCTCGGCATACGTCTGTCAGCGCCGCACCGTTACAGTATGAACTGACCATGGATCCCGCCGGGGTGACCCTGCCCTCGTCTAGAGCGTCTGCACCCGTTGCCTAGCTCATGGTCCAGCCCAAGAATTCCGTTTGGCCTAGCTCATGGTCCAGCCCAGAGCTTCCGTTTTGGCCTAGCCTCATGGTCCAGCCCAGAGCTTCCGTTTGGCCTAGCTCATGGTCCAGCCCAGAGCTTCCGTTTGGCCTAGCTCATGGTCCAGCCAGAGCTTTCCGTTTGGCCTAGCTCATGGTCCAGCCAGAGCTTCCGTTTGGCCTAGCTCATGGTCCAGCCCAGAGCTTCCGTTGGCCTAGCTCATGGTCCAGCCCAGAGCACCCCCGTTTGGCCTAGCTCATGGTCCAGCCCAGAGCACCCGTTTGGCCTAGCTCATGGTCCAGCCCAGAGCACCCGTTTGGCCTAGCTCATGGTCCAGCCCAAGGCACCGTTTGGCCTAGCTCAAGGTCCAGCCCAGCGCATCCGTTGGCCTAGCTCATGGTCCAGCCCAGAGCACCCGTTTGGCCTAGCTCATGGTCCAGCCCAGAGCACCCGTTTGGCCTGGCTCATGGTCCAGCCCAGAGCTTACGTTTGGCCTAGCTCATGGTCCAGCCCAGAGCTTATGTTTGGCCTAGCTCATGGTCCAGCCCCGAGCACCCGTTTGGCCTAGCTCATGGTCCAGCCCAGAGCACCCGTTTGGCCTAGCTCATGGTCCAGCCCAGAGCTCCCGTTTGGCCTAGCTCATGGTCCAGCCCAGAGCACCCGTTTGGCCTAGCTCATGGTCCAGCCCATGCGCACCCGTTGGGCCTAGCTCATGGTCCAGCCACAGCGCACCACGTTTGGCCTAGCTCATGGTCCAGCCCAGAGCTTCCGTTGGCCTAGCTCATGGTCCAGCCCAGAGCTTCCGTTTGGCCTAGCTCATGGTCCAGCCCAGAGCTTCCGTTTGGCCTAGTTCATGGTCCAGCCAGAGCACCCGTTTGGCCTAGCTCATGGTCCAGCCCAGAGCACCCGTTTGGCCTAGCTCACGGTCCAGCCCAGAGCACCCCGTTTGGCCTAGCTCATGGTCCAGCCAGAGCACCCGTTTGGCCTAGCTCATGGTCCAGCCCAGAGCACCCGTTTGGCCTAGCTCATGGTCCAGCCCAGCGCACCCTTTGGCCTAGCTCATGGTCCAGCCCAGAGCACCCGTTTGGCCTAGCTCATGGTCCAGCCCAGAGCTTCCGTTTGGCCTAGCTCATGGTCCAGCCCAGAGCTTCCGTTTGGCCTAGCTCATGGTCCAGCCCAGAGCACCCGTTTGGCCTAGCTCATGGTCCAGCCCAGAGCACCCGTTTGGCCTAGCTCATGGTCCAGCCCAGAGCACCCGTTTGGCCTAGCTCATGGTCCAGCCCAGAGCACCCGTTTGGCCTAGCTCATCTACCAGCCCAGCGCACCCGTTTGGCCTAGCTCACGGCCCAGCCCCGAGCTTCCGTTTGGCCTAGCTCATGGTCCAGCCCAGAGCTTCCGTTTGGCCTAGCTCATGGTCCAGCCCAGAGCTTCCGTTTGGCCTAGCTCATGGTCCAGCCCAGAGCACCCGTTTGGCCTAGCTCATGGTCCAGCCCAGAGCACCCGTTTGGCCTAGCTCATGGTCCAGCCCAGAGCACCCGTTTGGCCTAGTTCATGGTCCAGCCCAGAGCACCCGTTTGGTCTAGCTCATGGTCCAGCCCAGAGCACCCGTATGGCCTAGCTCATGGTCCAGCCCAGAGCACACGTTTGGCCTAGCTCATGGTCCAGCCCAGAGCACCCGTTGGCCTAGCTCATGGTCCAGCCCAGAGAACCCGTTTGGCCTAGCTCACGGTCTCGCCCTGAGCCTTTTGAATCCCCGGTGGCTTACGGTCTCGCCTGAGCCTTCTGAGTCCCCATGGCTTACGGTCTCGCCCTGAGCCTTCTGAGTCACCGTGGCTTACGGTCTCGCCCTGAGCCTTCTGAGTCCCCGTGGCTTACGGTCTGGCCCTGAGCCTTTTGAGTCCCCGTGGCTTACGGTCTGGCCCTGAGCCTTCTGAGTCCCCGTGGCTTACGGTCTCGCTCTGAGCCTTCTGAGTCCCCGTGGCTTACGGTCTCGCTCTGAGTCTTCTGAGTCCCCGTGGCTTACGGTCCCCCCCGTCCCTGGGTCCCCCCCCCCCCCATTTTTGCTAGTGCCCCGTTTGTTTCCTCCCGTGCACATCCTTATCTATGTTTTTACCAATACAGGCTATAATAAGCCCGTAACGTGGTTTTTGGGTTGCCACCGTAGAAGTTGCGGGCCCCTGACCTATGTGAAACGCCATGTTTGTGATTTGGAGGGGGAGGAGGGGGCTTTGAGGGGGGGTACTGTCACGGTTCACGCCGCGGGTCCCTGCCTTGGGCCGTCGACGTGTCGTGCCTTCCTGTGCTTGCCTATCCTGTCCTGTTCTGTTGCTTCCTGGGTTCCTGTGTGTGCTCTGTTCCTCTTAGGGCACGCGCGCTGCGGCTTCCTGTCTTTTATAGGTTACTTGTCTCTGTCTACTTCCTCTTTACCTCTGACCCCTGCCTATAAGAGGAAGTTCCTGTCTCTGCTCTGGGTCAGTTCACTGCAGTCTGTTGCTGTGTCCAGCTGCTTCCCATCTTGAGCTCCTGCCAGCATCTCAGGTCTGCTGTTGGAGCCTTTAACCCCTGAGATGCTGGTCCAGTGTCTTTGTCATCTGAGCTCCTGGCCATGCCTGCCGTCCGTCGTGTCTGTGTCTCCTGTATCCTGCCGTGTTTCCTGTCCTGTATGTGCTCTCCTGTTCCTGCCGTGTTTCCCTGGTCTGTACCTGATGGTGTTACCGTCCAGTTCCTGCCGTCTCCTGTGGTGCTCATGTGTACAATTTAACCCTCCTGTATCCTGCTGTACATGTTCCTGTGTTCCTGTATTCCACCGCATGGATTCCTGTCTTGCACCCCGGCTGTCACCGCAGGTAGCCACGTCAGGGGTAGTGACCTGGGGTCCCGCAGCCAAGTCCATCCCGCTTTGCGGCGGGCTCTGGCAAAGACCAGGGGCCCCTTAGACTCCACTCTCTGGCGTTTTCCTCCAGCTTTCACCTCGCCTGCGGTGATCACAGAGGATCCACACCCGGATGTCTGCGGTCGGCGCTTCGGCATCCGTCTGTCAGCGGAGGATTAGCATAGAAACCTTGCTACCAAAAACGCACTGCGCTTTACATAGACTCCTGTGGAGAATGTTGTGCCCTGATGTAGCATTGGTCAGGTAATCGGCCCTACAATGCTAACAATGAGGAGCCAAGCCAATCGCCCAAACAGCTGTTTTGGGCGCAGCTGCGTCTACAGTGGGCAGCGCTATGTCAACGCAAGCCTTAGGGGTAATGCTCATGGGCTTAAAAAGGGCCCCTTTGCGCTGCGTCTTTCTATTCATCTTGCTCTTATATCAAGAGAAAGCATAGCAAAGGGAAACTGCATTAATCGGTTGTCCCCACGGCCGGGGGACCGCCTTTGTCGACTTAAAATTGCTAAATCTTGCGGGGTTAAGTGTGATAATTACTTGGTTTTGCAATGCCCTGTTGCATGGAAACCGGGGGTAACGTGGGACCACGGCGCACTGGGCCCCTGCAAGTGCATCTGCGGCTCGATTTGGGGCCCCAGTTGTCAAACTGCAAAAAATGTGTAAAAAAGGGGCCCCGTTTAAAAAAAAGGAAAATATCAACGATCGCCCCCAAAAAATCAATGTCAGTCCGTGAAGGCAGGGAGGGATCGTAATCAACTTTTTTTTGTGTAAACTTTATACCAAAAGAGCAAAAACCTTTACAAACATACAGAATCAAATCACTAACAATTGTTTGCGCCTCCCCCCGACTTAGGAATTGCGAATGGTAAACCGGGGGGAAAAAGTTAGTTCAAAATCTGAAGCGCTTCTCATTGGTCGGGCCGAAAAAAACCAATCAAATAGGGGCGAAGGGAAAAATTTTTAACTATTTGGGGAAAATTTGGACCCTCAAATGAAAAGGTGACAGTTAAAAGACAGTAAAAAGGCAGAAAAAGCTGATTGGTTTCAGCCCCGGCGGGGATATGAATCCACCAATCAATGTATTTTCTATTTGGAATGGAGAAAAAAGGGCGCGATAGAAGGTGCCCTAAAAGTTATTACGGGCTATGGAATTTCTAGTAAAGGGGATTGGTTGGGGGGAAAAGGGGGGTCGTCCTGCTTAGCCCAAACAGCGGCTGAGCTACCTTCTCCTAGGTTTTTAGGGGAAAAAAAAGGCAGAGTGAGTTGTTTGTGATTGGCAAGTTAAAAAGGCCGGGGTTTTTTGGACCAATGGGAGACGAGCGACGCTTTATGGGTTTTTAAAGCAATCTTTTTCAATATGTACAAGCATAAATCCAATTAGAAGCCCCACAAGTTTTTACCGTGTGTATATCAGGAAAATAATATGTGGCTAACGCCACAACCCACTCCAAAAACCCCCCAAAATAAAAAATGTACCAATCTTTTTTTGCCTTGACCTATATTATTTAGAATTGCGGAAACACAAATAATAAAACCGCCCCAAAAGTTTCAATTTTTTCTAGGTTGATTTGCGCTACCCCATTAAAATTTCTCCTTTTTTATACACAGGGGACAAAATTGCGTGAGTCTTAGCTTGGATTTCGGGTGTACATTTTTTAACAGATTCATTCGAAAACCCAAGGGCGCGCTGTTCTCCCCTTGGCCCAATAACCACGCCTCTTTGAAATTTGCCAATTTACAAACCAGTGCTTTGCATTGTTTTTCCCCATAGAACCCATAAGAAGGTAGCTCCTGCTGATTGGCTAAGTGGAGGACCCCCTTTCCCAAACCCAAACACAGTCCTAGAATATTTTTCCCTAGACAGTAAAA
>JAODAL010075208.1:0-14086 GCA_025379985.1 Phyllomedusa bahiana
AAAATCTTGGGTCTTTTTAAAAAAAAATTTTCCATAAAAAATAATTTATTCTTTTAAAAATTTAAAAAAAAGAAACGTGGAGGGAAAAAAAAAAAAAACCCGACCCCCCCAAAAATTGGGATTTTTTTTTTCATTTTTTTCCCTGGGGCTCTTAAAAAAATTGAAATAAAAAAATGGGTTAAAAATCGTAAAACCCCCTTTTTCAAAAATTTGGTTTCCAAAAAAATTTTCCTTCATCCTGCAAAAAAAAGGGCCCCCCAAAATTTTTGTTCCCCCCCTTTTGGAAAGGAAGAAAAAAACCAAAAAAAAAAATTATTTGGGCGCAGAAAAAAAAAGTGTTTTTTTGGGGGCAAAAAAAAAAAAAAAAAGGGTTTTGGGCTTTTTTATTTGGGAGAAAAGCAAAACCTACATATTTTGGGTTTTTCTTAAAATTTAAAGGTTTTTTGATGGAAGGGTAGAAAAGGGAAAAAAAATTTCCCTTTTTAAAAATTAATACTTTCCCCTCCAAATTGGGCCCCCCCAAAAAACTGTTTTAGATTGGCTTTGGAATTATTTTCTTTAAAAAGAAACCCGGTTTTTCATAGGTTGTTGGGCCCCCCCTTTCTGAGGGGGAAACCCCAATGCTAAGTGGGAAGGGGCCTGCTGGTTTTCCCAAACCCGGGTCCCCCCCATTTTGGGAAGGTTTCTGTAGTTTTTGAGAATTTAAAGCTCACATCTAAACAGTTTTTTAGCCAAAAAAAGGGTCCCCGCTTAAAATTTTTGACAGATGGGAGGGCCCCCCCACCCACTTTCTTTGGGATCGCCCGCCAGTTTTTCAAATGTTTTTCCCACCTTTTTCCAAAAATTAATAGGGTTTAAACAGCCCTGGGGGTTGGGGGGGGCTATCCTAGATGGGGGGGGTAAGGGGGAAATTAAACTGGGCTCTTTTCTTGGAATAAGGTGGGACCCCTTTTTCTGGCGCAAAAAAAATGCAAATTTGGGAAAATTCCCAAAAAAGCCCGTAAAAAAAAATTGGGACAATAAAATTTTTAAAAACGGATAAAAAAAAGTCATTGACACATGAAAAGTATATGCCCCACCAATTTTAATTTGGAAGGGCCTTGGGCTTTTAAAACAAGCCCAAAAACTTAAAAGGGAAAAAATAAACTATTTATAAAAAAAAATTTTGTTCATCTGAAAATTTTTATATTAAATTTAAAAACAGGGTTTTTTTTCAAAAAAAATTTTTAGAAGGCATAAATTTTTTCTAAAAAAACCCAAATTTTTAAACAATAGAATTTTTAATTCCAAAAAAAAAAAGGGAGGAAAAATGAAAGCCTCTTAAAAAAAAAAATTTTGGGTTTTTTCTTTTTTGGGTTTTTTGTTTAGTGGAATTTTTTCACATACAGTAAAAAAAACCGTGAAAAACGCGGAAATGGTGAAAGGGCAATGGAATTGCAATTGAATTTCAATTAAAATCCTTTATTGAAAAAAAATTTTTTTGTTTAAAGAGTTTCCCGGGGTTTTAAAAACATAAGAGGGGGCTTTAAAAAAAAAGAAAAAAAAATAAGGGGGCAAAAAAAATGAAAACTTGAAACCCCCAAGAATATAAAATTTTAATTTTAAAAAAGAATAAAAAATTGGGTTTCAAATTGGGCTTTGGGAAAAAAAAGCCAATTCCCCAAAAAACAAGGGACTAAAAAAAAAAAAAAAGGGGGGTTTCACCCCTCAATTTTTTGTAAAAAAAAAATTTTATTAAAACTTTTTCATGGGGCAACTAAATAAAAGAAGGGGGCAATTTGGGTGGAAGGGGTAAAGTAATTTAATGGGGATATTTTTTTTATAAAAAGTGTTAAAAAAATTTTCTGTGGGCCTCAAAATTTTAAAACACAGGCCCTTTTTTAAAGTCTAAACCGTGGGGAACAAAAATTTTAGTACATTTCCCTTTTTTGGGAAAAAGGGGAAATTGTTTCCCAAAACAATTTTGGGGTTTTTTTGCCCCCTAAAAAAAAAATTTGTTTTTCCCCAAAACAAAAGGGGGGGCCCAGGCCAAAAAAAAGATTGGGCAACAAACCCCAAAAAATGACTGCACATGGGGGCCGGGCCCTACAGGGGCCATTTTCAAAACAGTTTATTTAAGGGAAGGGTTTCCCCCCAAGGGGCAGGTTTTTTCCATGTTTTGACAAAAAAAGGGGGTTTTATGCCCCGTGCCAGTGTTAAAACCGAGATTGTCTTTTCAAAGCAGATGTATGGGGTGCTGGCCCCGCATTGGGGCAGGGGGTTACAGAGGTGAGGGGGGATTTGTTTAGGTTTTTAAGGGGCCATATTTCCCCTAAACTTTTATCCCCTATTTGGTTTTTCACTTCTTTTGGGCCCAGAAAGGGGAAGGGCCCCTTTCCAAAAAATTTAAGCACCCAAAAAAAAAAACCCACCCTTTTGCAAAGAAAAAGGGGAAAACAAAAACATTGGGTTACTAGAAAAAAAAGTTCCGGGGGCTTTGTGAGGAAAACCCAAAAAAAAAAAACTTATTTGGTTTTGGTTTTTGTTTTTCAAACAGGGGTGGTAAAACAACTTAAAGGGTTTGTATAAAAAGGGGCTTTGGGGTTTTTTCCCGGGCTAAAAGCAAAACAAAGGGGGGGGGAGGGGGGTTTTATGCTTGGGGCCGCATGAGTGTTTTCGGGGTTTTTGGGGGAAGGGTAAAAATTTTATGGGGAGGGGAAATTTTGGGAAAGGCCAAAACAAAGTACTGTTTATAAACGGGAAAACCCGGCCCAAAAACCCCTCCCTTCAGATACTGGGGTGTAAGGGGGATTTTTTCCAAACTAAAAAAACGGGCCCCCAAAAAAAGAACTCCAAGGGCCACCCCCCGCCTTTCTAAAGAAAATGAGGGGTAAAAAAAGGGGTTTTGATGGGAAAACAAAGTCCAAGAAAACCCAAAAACCCTTTTTGAGCAATTTTGAGAAAATCCCAAAAAATTGGGGGGCAGTGGGAGGAGCACATGGGCCCTAACATGGCCAAACCCGCTCTGGATGTTATTTTATGGAGGATGGAAAAAAAAAAATTTCCCGTGGGAAAAACCCGTGGGAAACTCTATGTTTTCCATAAACCCCAAGGGGGGAGTAAAAAAGGGAATTTCCCGGAAAAAAAAAATGTTGGGGGCAAAAAAAATAATTTAACCTTTTTTTGGGGCCCCCAAAATTTTTTTCCCTTTTTCCCCTTAGGGGGTTTTTTTCATTTTGGTTGGGCAGGGAAAATTTAGACAAAATTTAAAGGGGGGTGTGTTGAGTTATTTTGAGGGCCCGGGGCCCCAAATTTTTTGGGCTAACTACTTTATTAAATTTTTATAAAATTTTCATACTTTTTGTGTTTTCCCATGGAAAAAAAAAATAAATACCCAAAATTTTTCAAAAAAAATTTTTAAAAGTTTACTCACTTTTTTTGGGGGAATTTTTTAATGGGTTTTAAAAAAAGGGACAAAAATATTAATTTTGGAAAATGTAACCCAAAAAAACAAAAACAATAAAACTTAGTACAATTTTGAAAAAAATTTTAGGGTTTTTAAACCCGATTTTGGGTCTTTAAAAGGGGAAACATAAAAAACAATAATTAAAAATAAAAAAAAAAAACAAATTTAAAAAAACAGGTAAAAAACCAAAAATTTGTCCCTCCTTTTTTGAAAAAAAAAAAAAAGGCCCCTCTAATTTTTTTCAGACCAATTTAATTGTAATCATCTTTTTCTTTATTTATTCATTAAATTTTGGCCATTTTCAGTAAAAAAACTTGGGATTTAATTTTTTTTTATTTCCCCCAATTGGGACCCTAAAGTAAAAAAACTTTTTAAAATTAATTTTTTTCTAAAAAATTTTTTCTTGCAGTGAAACTTTTAATCCTTTTTCAATTTTTTGAAGTGGAAAAAAACGGGCCTTCAAAAATTTCCCTGAGGGGATTTTGAAAGCATAGGTTTTTTTCCCAAAAAATTTGTAAAATTAAAAATTTTTTGTTTAAACTTTTTGTATTTCTGCAGTGGTTTGTATACCCGGGGTGACATCCGGTTTTTTTCTTTCCTTTACCCAGAAAAAACCATGAACACATTTAACGGGCCCGGTGCTTAGATGTCTTTAAAACCCCAATTTATTTTTTATTTCCAAGCTGGAGAAGTGCAAACTTTTTCCCTCATCCAGTTTTCTCTTCCTCTGGACTTTAATTTAAATTTATTTTTACTGCAAATTGGGCCCTGCCATTTGCAGGTTGGGCCCCGGGCCCCGGCTTTTTTTGGGGTTTTCCAAAAAATTTCCACCAGCAGTTTATACAAAAAGGGGGAGGGGGGAACGCCCCATAATTTTCAAAAATGCCTGGGTTCCCCTGACTTTAGCCATTGGGACTGGGAAATACAAACTTTTTCAAAAAAAAAACGTATCACTGCTACAATGCAGGGAAGGGCAGAACCCCTTTGGCCCAAATTTCAATTAAAAAAATTGAGGTGAAAAAAAAAAACCCCCAAAAAAAAATAGGTTAAAAAAAGATTTATTTTTTTTGTATTAAAAAAAAACATTTTAAAAAAAAATTTTCAATTTTTGGGATTTTTTTTCTTTCCTATGTAAATGTTATTGAGATGGTGAAAGGAAAAAAACCCTTTTTAAAAATGGGCAATGGATCCCGGTTTTTCACCTTTTTTTTGTGATTTATCAAAAATTTAATTTTCAGAAAAAAAAAAAAAATGGGTATAAAAAACAAAAAGTTATTGGGGTTTTTACAAAGTAATTTTACAGCGGGGGCAGAAAAAAATGCATAGAAAAATGAATGTTTTGGCCCCATAGTTTTTATGCCTACCCTTTTAATGGTAAACCTGGTTAAATCAAGCAAAAACCCCTAAGCAAATTCTCCAGTTTAAAAACGGCGTTTGCCTCTTCCCCTATCTTTTCTACCGACCCAAAAAAACACTTCTTCCTTTAAGGTTTTAATGCTTTTTTCTGTGGGGGCTGGTTTTTGGAAGGATTGCGTAAACCCTTTAAAATATTTACCGACCACAAAAATTTTCCCTTTTAAATTCCCAAATTGGGCCCCAACTTTTGAAACCATGTCAAGCCGGGTTGGGCCCTATTTTTCTCCCGTTCAACTTTTTTTATCCTTTTTTCCCCCCTGCAGAAAAGAAAAATTTCCCTTTCCCAGCTTCTGATGTTTTTGTGGGAAAAGGGGGTTCAAAGGCCCCATCGTAAATCCCAAATTTCCCGATCTCTGCGCTTTTATAGACCCCCCAACGCATTTCTCTGGGGAAAATTTTTTTACCCCTGTGCCCAGAAAAGAATTTAAAATTGGGGGGGCAGGGATTTAAGGGGGATTTTTAAAAACTTGTTACTTTTATCTCCCTTTTTTTACGGGGCAAGTTTTGTTTCCTTTTGTCAAAGGGTTTTGTTTAAAACGGGTGCCCTGTGGGCCCGTTTTTTTGATTTCCCCACCTCAAAAAAGGGAGGGGGTCCCTGCTTTTCCAAAAAACCCCAAATTTTCAGTTTCAAAGGAAATTCTCAAACTTTCCGGGTTTTCGGGGGGGGGGGGGGCCTTTAAACGGGGGGTTTTAAATTTTATTTTGGAAATTCCCCCGGGAAATTTCCCTTTTTTTCCACCTTTGCCAGCTTCTTTTTCCAGCAAAATGGTTGCATGGACCCCCCCAGGGGGAATTTTTTGCCCCCGGGGTCGGGGGGAAGGGGCCGGGGTTTTTTGTCCAAAATTCCCGGCGTCCCCCGTAAAACTCAAGGGTGAAAGGGTAAAATTTTTTAAATTTTTTTCCCCCTCAAAAGGTTATCCCCAAAAATAAAAAGGGCCCCCAAGGTTTTAGAGGGTTAAAAATTTTCTTTAGGCCCAAATTAAAAATTGGGGCCCAAAATTTTTTCTTTTTGTTTCGCCAAAAAATGACTGGGGTTTTCCCTTCTTTTTGCCCTTTGGGGGGGGGTTTTTTTTTTTACAAAAAAATTCCTTTGGGTCTGAAATTTTGTTTGGGGGGGGGGGGGGGAAATTCCCCGTTATTTATAGGGCTACGGACCAAAAATTTTCCCCGCCCCCTATTTCCCCCTTGGGGCCCATTTTCTTTTTTGGCCTTCCCCTTTTTGGGGGGATGACCCGGGTTTTAAAGGGGAAAGGTTGGGAAAATTTTATAAAATTTTTTTTAAAAAAATTGGGGAAAACCGCATAAATTTTAAAAAGGGTTAAAGGGGGGGCCAAAAAAAATGAAAAAAAAACCCCCCCCCAATTTTTTAAACCCCCAGGGGGGGGAAAAAGGGATGGGGTGTCGTAAAAATTTTCCCCTCCGCCTGAAAGGGGAAACCCCAAACCTTAAAAAGGGTTTGGGGCCTTTTCTTTTTGGGAAAAACCCCTTCCCTTTAGGCCTAAAAAAAAAAAAATTAAAAATTCCGGGTTTAAACCTTTTAATAGGCCCCTCTTCCCCCCAAACAAATGGGGCCTTTTAAAAAACGTTTTTCCCCCAAACGCCCCATTCCTAAAAAAAAAAATTTTCTTATGGGTTTTCTTTTCCAAAAAAGTTTGTTTTTTCCCAATCTTCAAAAAAGGGCGGGGGGAAAAACCACCAAGGGAAAAAAAGAAACCCCTTGGGCCATAAGGACGATTTGGGGGGGAAGGAAAAAAACTTTTTTCTTTTTTTCCTTTTGGAAAGGGGGATTTGGGGCCAAAAAAAAAAAGGGTCCGGGGGGAGCAAAAGGGGGGACAACCACCCGGGGGGCCCGGGGGGGGGACTGCTTAAAAAAAAAATTTCCTTAAATTAAAACCGGAAAAAGGGGGGGGGCCCAAAGGGGGGGGGGGTATTTTTTACGCTTTGGAATATTGGGGCCCCATCCCCATCGCCCCAAGGGGGTTTTACACCTAATTTCCTTTGAACAAATAATGGGGGGTTTTCCACGGGGGGTTTTCCCCGGGCCGGGCCCCCCCCGGTCCGGGGCTGGGGGGGCCCCCAACCCTTGGTTTTTCCCCCGTGGGGTTTTCCCGTGGCCCCTTTGCCGGGGGCCCGGGGGGGTGGGCCCCCTTTTTTCCCTTCCCTTTTCCCCCGGGCGTTTCCTGATTTTCCTTTTCCTTTTTCCCTCCTGCCCGGGGCCGGTGTGCGGTGCCCGGGGGCCTTTAGGCGCGCGGCCCGGCTCTCGGGGTTTTAAAACCCCCAGTAGCCCATTATTGGTTAAGGCGGCGGGGTCCCCTTTTTTTAAACCCCTCTTCCCCCCGGGTTCACCTTTCCCCGGTTCTTTAGTGGTTTTTGCCTTCAGGAAAGGGCCTTCAAGTCCCTGGTTTTCTGATTTTCCTGGCCGTACCTCTTCGCCCCTGTACCCTGACCAAAAACCGTTGCCCCCCCTCCCCTGACTCTTGCCTTTCCCCGACTTCGCCTCCGTCTAACGATTCTGTACCCCCACTGCCTTGGTTTGCCACCCCAAGAAAAGTAAACCCCCCGGGGGGACACCGGATTTCCCCCGCCGCAGCAAGTCCCCCCGGGGTTTGCGGCGGGCTCGGGGTTTTGTTTTAACGGTTCCCCCTTTGGGGTTTCAGGGGGCCCCCCCCCCCCCCCTTTGGTTTTTAAAAAAGGCCCCCCCCCCTTAAAAACCAAAAACCGCCCCCCCCCCCCGGTGGTCCACCCCCCCCCCCCGGATTCCCCCCCCTTCCCCCCCCCCCTCTCCCCTCCCCCCCCCCCCCCCTTCCCGTTTACAGTAAACCCCGGCCATGGATCCCGCCAAGGTACCTCGGGCCCCATAAACCCGGATCTCACGGCGTAGTGGCTCAGCATACTTTCAACTAGGGCAACAAGCCCAGCGGGCTAAACCCAGTTGTCCGCCATGAGCAGAGTCTGGTTTTTAAAAACAGCCCCCCCAACCCCAAACTCCTGTGGCGACGCCCCCCCAGCACCCGGGATTTCCCTGGCGGGGCCGTTTAACCACTCCCGGGACAATTTTGAAGGGGACAAAAAACGGGGAAAGGGGTTTTAAATTACCCATTGCTCAAATGCACGTTGAGTTGAGGGCCCGGTTAAAATTTCCCACTGAACGCTCCAAGGTGGCCTTCTGGTCAGTCTGCTTCCGGGGGGGGCTCTAGCTTGGGCCCTCCTTTGGGCCCCGGGCGATCCGGTACGACGGACCTCCCAGACTTTCCTCTCAGATTTCCCGGGCTTGTCTTTGAAGGGCCGGCACGGGCTTCCTGGGCAAAAAACCGCTCTACGGGGAAACCTTCGCCAGGGTGACTCCCTCTTTTCCGGGCGACTACGCAGTTGGGATTTCGGCCCCCTTCGTGGGAGCTGGCCTGGAACAAGGGCCCCCCAAATTTTTGCCAATTTTAAAAAGGGCCTGCCCGGCAGATTTAAGGGACGCTCAAAGCAGCCAGAGAAATCCGGGCCCCTCTCAAAGGGCGAACTGGTCCACCTACCACTCGGTCGTTGTTCTTTTTCGCCGGGGGCCCAAGAGGAACTTCGCCGGGAACGTGATCTCGCCCAAAACCACCCCCCCCTTTTTGCCTCGCTGGCCCCCGGTTTTCCAAAAGACCACGGGCTAAAGCCTTCATTCCTACCAGTGGAACCCCATGCAATTGGGGCCCGGGGCACATCTTTTCCAACGGGGCCGTCCCGCCGCGGGCAAGTTTTTGGGCCCTTTTTCCTTTTCCCAAGCCCGGATCACTTCCGCAAGGGTTTGCCCGCTTCGCCCACAGCGGGGGAAACGCCCGCACCTGGGTATGGGGGAGGGCATCCCTGGGTGTGAAAAACTTCCTCTCCACGCCTTACTATGGAGGTTGGGTTTCTTTGGGGGCCGGAAAAAGCTTTTTTTTGGGTTTCCCCCCTTTTTTTGACCCCTGGATCCCCCGGGAATTTATTTATTTCCCCCTGGGGGTCCCCTACGCCTTCCGGTGACCCCTCTGAAGAAAACCCCTGGGGGATATCCCCGTGAGTGGCGAACTACTTAGTGAGGCCATTTTGGTAAAAAGACCAAACCGTTGTCTCTCCAGTGGGGGTTACACAAGAGAAGCACCTTAAATCCTCCCTCGGTTTATCCCCCCGCTAACCTCCCTTTGGGTTTTTCCGTGGTTTCGCTCCAAGCCCCCACCCCCCCGACTGGAAAAAAAGGGGAGATTCTAAGCCCGGGGCTCCCGGGCTCCCCGAAAGCTGTCTCTCAGTTTTCCCCGGGCCGGGTCCGGGGGCCCTTCCCCCCTCATCAGTCCCTTTGGGCCCCGCCAGGTTTTTTCCCGCTGAATACCGGGGCCGTGGAAGTTTTTTTTGGGGAAAACAGGCCGAATTTCCCTTCCTCCCCATCGCCCCCCATGACGTCCCCCTTGACCTCCTTTCCCGGGGCCATTTTCCCCGGGGTAGAGTTTTCCCATTTTTCCCAAACCCAAAACTCCCGGCCATGTCGGACATATCCCTGAGAAACCCGCAAAAAGGGGTTTAAAAAGCAAGTCCTCATCCCCCCGCCGGAAACCCGGGGGTTTTTTTTCGTTTCAGAAAAGGTTTGGTTTCCCCCGTCCTTGGGATCGATACCGGGGCCCGAACCAGATTTCCTAAAAACCGGGACCCGTTTTCCACTAATTACGGAAATCTTTTGGGCCGTCTACAGGGAGCCCCAAGGGTTTTTCTCCCCAAAATTTAAACCCGCGCGGGGATTTTCCCAAACTCAACAGGATCCGGGAGGGAGATGAGTGGGAAAACGGCGTTCCCAAAACCCCCGGCCTTTTGGGAAAACCAGTTTAATTGGGCCCTTTCCGGGCTGTGCAAAGTCCCCCGGTCTTTCCCGGAGTTCGTAAAAAGGCATCTTCAGGGACCTGGGCCCAAAACTGTGTCATGTTATTTTGGAAACATTTTTGGTTTTCTCCCCTGGGCCTTTTCCCCCACCCCCTCTATCAAGGGACGCCCGGTCCTGCAAAAGCCTTTGCTCAACCCCTGAAAGCCAAAATTAAAGAAGTGGGGGTTCCCCCCAAACCGTCCGCCTTCCTTTTTTACCGTTTTTCTAGACCGGGCCGCAGATGGTCCCACTTTCTGTCTGCTAATTTTCAATGGCCAAAGACCTGTTGGGGCTCGAGCCCTACAACGGGTTTTTTGGGGTTTGCCCCAAATTTTTATTTGGCAGGGTTTTTAAAACCCACTTTTTCCCACAAGTGGCTCCCAAATTTTGGGGTCTCACCAAGAAAAGGCTAAGCCCAAAGTTGGGCCCCCAGCGGGCCCAAAGAGCCTTCTCGGGTTTGAAGGGCAGCCCTTTTCTTTTCCCCCCTAATTCTGTCACGCCCTATTCCCCGGGGAAAACCCCTTCTTCTAAGTGGGGTGCCTCTTCGGGGGGGCCCGGGGCCTTCTTACCAAAAAGGGGGCCCCAAGGGGAGAAACCCTCACCTGCGGCTTTTTTCCCCAAGACCTTTTGTCGGCAGAGAGGAACTTTGCCCTTTTGGGGGGCCAGGGGAATTGGGTCGCTATCAAGAGGCCCTGGAAGGGGGGGCGGCATCTTTTGGGGGGGGCTTTCCCTCCTTTCCCAGGTGTTTACTGACACAAAAAAAACCCTTTAGTAAACCCCCCATTTGGGCCCCGCGCCTCAAACCCCCGGCAAGCCCGGTGGTCCTTTTTTTTTCCGATTTTACTTCCGGATCCATTTTCGGCCCCCCGAAAAGAAAAATTTAAAAAGGGCAGATGCCCTCCTTACGCGGGATTTCCCACGTCACCGGAGGGAGCCGCAGCCTCAACACATAACCTCCGGAAAAGTCTGATCCCAAACGCACCTTTTCCCCCTTCGGCAATACCCCCTGGCAAACCTACGTTCGGCCTTGCTGGGGCAAGAAAAACCCGGGAAATTGGGGGGGCACTGGGTTTCCTTTTTGGCCCGGGACATCCGGGGGGCCCCGGGGAATTTTGTTCCAGTTGATCCTCGGTTCTAATGGTAAGGGGACTTTGGGTTTAAAAATTAATTAAAAGGGCTTGGGATTTCCCGTGCTACTTGTGCCCGGAATAAGGGCCCCGGGCCCCGGCCCCTTGGGCTACGCGACCCCCGCCTACGCCCCGGGTTCCCTGGTCCCCCTTTTGGGGATTTGGGTTTCATCACACCTTCCTCCTCCTCGGGCAACACCGGGGATTCTGGGTCATTCGGATTGGTTTTGAAGATGTCGCATTTCGTCCCACCGCCCGGGTTACCTTTCCCCCCCGTCCTTCCTCCCGGTTTTTTTACCACATCTTCCCCCCATGGGACGGCCTTCCCGCAAACATCGTTTTCGGGTCGTGGGGGGCAGTTTTGTGTCCAAAATTTCTGGGGCGGGACTTTTGCTTCCATTGCGGTTTAAGTTAGACTTCTCTTCGGGCTTTTTCCCCCCGCAAACCCAACGGGCCCGGTATAGATGTAAAACCCGGGTTTGGGCATTTTTTTTTACGGCACTTTTTTTCTGCCCCCAGGAAAAAAATTTGGGCCCCACCCCCTTCCTGGGGCCCAATTTTTTAAACAATTTTAAAGGGGTTCAGGGGCCTCAGGCCCCGTCTCCCTTTTTTTTTGTATTTGGGGCGGGGATCCCCGCCCCCCTCCCCCCTAAAGCCCTCCTCCTCCGAGGTTTCCCCTGTGGGTGCCTTGGCCCGGGGCCTATCGGAACTGGGAGCAGACTCGTCCCGTCCCTGCAGGTTTCTGCCGGGGCCCCTAGAAAGGTTTCCCGGGGGGGGCAAAAAAGAGGAGGGGCCAGCTTTTCCCAAACCCTTTTTCCCCCGGGGAAAAAAGTCGGCGTCCCCAAAAATTCCCGGCTAAAAAAACCCCAGTTACAAAACTTGGCCCGCGCTTTTCCCCGGCCCCTTGAAAATCCTGAGCCCTTTTTAACCCAGTGGGGTATAAGCTTCGACCCCCCCCACTATGCGGATTTCCCAAAATTTTTTTTATTAAACCCCTCCTGAAGCCCGTTGTTTGAACCGCTTCTAGAAAGTTGTCCCCCCCTCTTTTTTTAGTCTTAGCCTCCAACTTTTTTGCGGCAAAGGATCTTGGTTATGAGGTCAGTTAGGGGGAAACTACAATTTTTGGTGGAATTTGGGGGGATTCGGTCCGGAGGAGAGATCTTGGGAGCCTGAGGGGGGGAAAAACCTGGGCCGCGGTCCGCTTGACCTTCCCCCGAACCGAAGGGGGAGGGGGGGCCTTTGGGGGGGGGGGACTGTCACGGGGGGTCCCCCAGGCCCCCCGTTCCGGGCTGCGGGCCCCCCTTTTCGTACCCGTCGGGCTCCTGGCGCCTGCCGTGCCCGCGGGCCCGGGGCCCGGCTTTTCCCTTTTCCCCGTCCGCCTCCTGAGACCCTTCCCCCCTCCTTTAAACCCGGGCCCGGGGTGCGCTTTCCCCCGCCTTAGGGGCCGGCCCCCGGGTCTGGGGGATTTAAAAGGGCCAGAAAGCCCCCTTATTGGGTTAAAAAGGCTGGCAGGGGGAAACCCCCTTTTTTCCCTCTTTTTTTACCCCCTCACCTTTCCGGGTCTTTAGTGCATTACTGCCCTTAGAAAAGCTTCTAGTGCCTTTTGTTTTTGACTTCCTTTGTAAAACCCTACCCCTTCGCCCCCGTATCCTGACCAAGAACCGTTGCCGCCTGCCCTGACCTCTTGCCTTCCCCGACTTCGCCTACTTCACGATTTTTGTACCCCCCCGCCACTGCCTTGGCTGCCCCGCAAGCAAAAATCAAGCCCGGGGCGACCCCGGTAGTTCTCCGCCGCAAACAAATTTCCTTTCCCGCTTTGCGGCGGGGTCCCGGTGGAAAACCCGGGTTTTTTTTAGATTCCCTCCCCTGGGAAAAGGGTTACACCATGCTTGCGGTGGTCCCCGCGGGTTTTCCCCAAACCTGCCTTCTTTTCAGGAGAATTACAAATTGATTTAAATTTTAAAAACCCGAAACCCTTGCCCCTCCCCCCCCAAAAAAAAAACCCACCACCCAAGTAATCGAAATTTTTATTACAATGAAAGGGAAAGGGAATAACAGCTCAAAATAACAAAAACAACAAAAAAACATTTTAAATGTGGGGGGTATAATAGACATAACCCCACAGAAAAAAGGGTTTTTACGCTTCCCCCGTCCCCTTCCCTTTATCTTTGGGGGGGGGTATAACCCCATTTTGGAGGGTAAATAATTTTATTGACTTCATCAACTTAAATGTAAAAAATATTTCTATCTTCAAGGAAAGTTTTGAAAACAGAAAAGTACAAAGTCCTAAAAACATGTAGCACATGCCTTTGTGTTACTTTTTACTTAAATTTTTGGGTTGGTTTCCCCCAAAACATTTTTTTAAATTAAAAAAAAATTTTTGTTTTTTGTCACTTGTTTCCCCCATTGATACTGAAAATTTATACGCAATACAAATGAAATAAAAAAAAATTTTTTTAGTTGGCAAAAATTTTCCCCTTTTTAAAAAGCCCATTTAAGTTTCGGTAGCAAAATTTAAACCCCTTTCCCGCTTTTGGGAAAAACCCTACGTCTAAGCCCGGGAATTGCACAATTTAAAGGGCATGGGGCCCCGCATGGTGACTTTAAAATTTGGGCCCTAAGGGCCAGTTTGAGCAAATCTGCTCTTACTGGTTCTAAATTTTATAGTTATCCCATATCACTGAAACTAATTTCCCCCAAAGGGAAAAAGGAAAAAAAAAATGAAAAATTAAAAAAAAAAAAGTTTAAAACCCCAGATACGAAAAAATAAAAAAAAACATGTACAAAACCCCCCGCTTTTTCCCCCCTTTCCCAAATTTCAAACGCCCCAAAAAACACGTGTGCGTAGGAACCCACCCTATAAATCTGTCATTTTAATTAATTTCCCGTACGGGAAAAACCTAAAAAAAGAAATTTTGGGTTTTAGTTCATCCCCCAGAATTTTAAAATTAGAATAAAACGATCAAAAAACTCATGAAATGCAAAAAATGGGGGTCAATTTTAAAAAGTCAGTTTATCTGCCAAAAAAAAACCCCTTTCATAAATTGTATATGAAAAGTAAAAAAATTATGGCTATCCGAAAAAGGTTTCTTTCATTAAAAATTGTTTTAAAATAATACAAACATTTTTTTTAAGCAATTTTAACATAAAAAAAATATATAAACTGGAAAAAACCCCTAATTTGACTCGACCCCTTGAAATTAAAAAATACTTGGGCATGTAAAATTGCAG
>JAODAL010075209.1:0-14086 GCA_025379985.1 Phyllomedusa bahiana
TAAACCCAATTAGTAGGTGGCAGTCTGATCAGTTGTGGACTTCTTCACTGGAAACAGAGGCGTGTTTGCTGGGGAGTTTATCTTAACCCAATCCCCCTGTTTCCCAAGAACAGCAAGATCGCGTGCAAGCTGTCTTTTTGTACTACGTCAAAGGGTACTGTCTCAAACATGGGGGGGTATATTTGGGTTCTAATGGACTTTCCCAGGGGTACTGAAAGGAGCCCAATGTCGTCTTGGATGTGGCCCCCAAACAGGGGGTACCTGCTGCAAATGAGCTCTTGATTTGGGGGTAAAAGGAAGAATTCCAGGCCTATACATAGTCAAGAGCAGCTAATATGCAAGCCATCATCATTATCTCAGAAGTTTTAAAGAAAAAACCCCGGGGGGGTTTTCAATGTTCGTGTTAAATGCCCAAAACATCACTCACAAAAGGAGGTGGACATTTTTCATAGCCACAATATAGTGAAAAGGATGATCCCCAAATGCAGCGGTGGGGGAAAACATTTTAAAGTTACAACGACTTTTCCTTCCCACCCAGCCCTACGCAGAATCTCATTATTACTCTTCTTTATATATGACTGATCGGGTGCCCCCATGTCAAAAAGAAATGGTACTAGGGCCGATGTATAGAGCATTGTAAATAACCCGGTGGCCCGACTTGGTTGGAACAAATGGGTAGAGGGGTTGCCCTTTTCCCATGGCTCGTCTTGTGGTTAGGAGGGGAAAAAGAATCCGGAGGTTCTCGGTCCCAATGCTGTTGATTTCACGGCTTTTAAAGGGCTCTGCACTCTCTTTTGAATTGACTGGGCACCCCAAAAATGAAGCAGGAACTCCCTGGAGGGGTCCAAAAAAAGGGAGGCTGACCATTACAATTTTCCTTGCCTTTATTTAGGGGGGGGGGGTATACAACTCAAACCCCTACTGCTGTGACAAGGGTTTCCATCCTCTAAGTAGGCCATGTAAGTGCACACATCTTCAACTTTTCCTATAAGTGAGGTCTAAGCCCAGTTACTAGTGCTTGCACAAGGAGTTTTTGTGGTCCTTTTTTCATAACCCCGGGCCCGCCCGGGTGTTGTAGCCTTTTTTTAAAAAATTTTTTTAACTTCTTTCTTTTCTTGTTTCTTGCCTTCTAACCTCAATGACCTGTGCTGTGCTTTTATGCAGAAACAGCTATGCTGTCATATTCTGTTGATAAGCTAGAGGCTTGAGCAGGTGGGTGGGGGGTATTGTGCTGTCTACTCCAGCTGCAGTTGTTTCAGTGGAGCTGCTCATCTGAGACACAGCAGGACAAGTCACAAGCTGATTTTTTAATGAGGGCGGGATATCGCCCTCCCTAGGTTTGGGACACCACAATTGAAACAGTTTTCTCCCAAACTGGGTTTTGGGCCCCACCTGGGACAGATCCATTCGGCCTCACTTTCCACCAGTCCCCAGTTCCGGCAGTCATCACTACAAAAGACTTGCCACCTGTTTGTTAAACATGGTGACATCAGCACATTTGCCACAGAGAGACTGCAGCCCTAATGTAGAAGTAGCTTACATCAAAACACCAGCATGTCACCGCTGCAGCCACTCTGCGGCACCTGCACTAATGTTACTCTGAAGTGATGGCTGTCGACAATGGGGAATGTGGGAAGGTGGGGTCCCATACTAGTCACTTCTTAACCATCAGGACAAAACCTCTCTAATTATAGCAATACAAAATCTGAGATTCACTACTCCGCGTCCCCTACATATATGTTGATGACAATTGCTAATAGCATCTTATTCTTTTTTAAAAATTTTATTTAGGACAGTTTAAAACTGGTATAGTGAAATCAGAATGGTTTAATTGCCACAATGGCAAAGTTGTGAGGGCTATAAATTTAATCCTCTTAATTTTTCAACAGTTGAGGATGTCAAGACATGCTGGAAGAGGAAGCAGAGTGGCAAGAAGAAGACCTGTCAGGACTCACACTTCCTGGGTGGGCTCGCCCAAAATTGGGTACCCCCAAAGGGAACAGCGCCGCGCAGCAGTGCCACAAAATAATGGCGTTCTGTACTGTTGCCTATTCGGAACCCACCCCAAGACGGCATCCCGGCACCACGCCTCATACACCTCTTCCAGCCATCGGGTGAGAGTCAAAGGACCCACTGTAGAAGGGACAGAGATCTAAAGGCAGAAGAACATGCTCTGTCCTTTATATGGCGAGTCGGCGGTAAGGATGGATTTGATTATTTTGCCTATTGCTTTGCAGATCTCTGCCGCCATCAACAAGACTACATTGCATTCCGTCTCATCACATTGGAAGTCTTTGACTCATCCCAGGCCCTGCCAACACAGTCTCTACCTTGGCTGTGGTTTTTAAATTTTTTCTGTTTTTTTTTAAAGGGCAAAATTTTTTTTTTGACATAAAGGGGCTTAGAAAAGTGTATAATTGTTCAAAATTTTCAGAAAATTAGCAAAATGATTTTTTTTTAGGGGAAAAGCCAGTTCTGATGTGGCTTTAAAGGGGCCAAAATTTTGGAACCTATAAAAGCCCCCTCAAAGAAAAATAGACCCCTTAAAGTATTTAAGAAAACATTTAGGAAGCTTGTTAACCCCCTTTAAAATTTCAAGAATAAAGCAAATGGGGTGAAATTTAAAAATTTACTTTTTTTTGCAGATCATTAAATTTTTTTCCCCCTTATTTTACTGGAACATGCTAGATGGACCAGCTAAATGAAACTCAACATCAATTCCCCAGATTCTGCCGTTTTTTGAAAAACCGTTTTGGGGGGTTTTAAAGTGTCTACTTGGCTCAAACACGGGCCCTCAAATAGGAATTTCACCTACTTTTTTCTTTGGTCTCTTTTTTCTTTAAAGATTTTAAAATTAGACCCTTTAAAGGGTTTTTCAGACACCTTAAGGGGAAAAACCTTGAAAAACACCCAAAAAAAGATCCCATATTGGAAACTACCCCCCTTTAAAGGGAAATTTATAAAGGGGGTGCAGGGGATTTTATATCTATCCCACGGTTTTTCCCAAAAAATTTTTTTTTAAACCCTTTTAAGGCCCTGTGAAAATGAAAAAAATTTTTTTTCCCAACAATTTTAAATTTTTACTGAAAAGTTTAATTTTTACAAGCATCCTGTAAAAAACGCCCCCCAAATTTTTGTTATATAATTTCTTCAAATTTTGGGGGGCAAAACCCATATTGGGGGGTAAACTGCGTTTGGGAGAGGGGGAAAACGAAATTTTTTTTTTGGAAAGCAGATTTTTGGTGGGGGCTATTTTGCATTTTCAAAGCCCACAAAGTAGCAAAAACAGGTTTTAACCTTTCAGAAGTTTTCCCATTTTTTTCAACACCCCCATGGGTCTCATTTGGGGTGTTTTGTGCTTTTGAGTGCAAAAGGGGGGTTCCAAAAGTTTTTTTTTAGCATTGGGTCATGAAAAAGGGGGGAAAAAAAAAACAGTTCTACCCTTGTTTTTTTTTTCTTTTTAAATTTTTTTTATTAATTAAATTTTTTTTAAGCGTATTGATTCCCGGGCGTTACATTCGAGGGGGGGGTTCATACAAACATATGTCCAAAAAAAGGAAACAATGGGTAAATGGAATGACCAAAAAAGGGACGAGGGAGAGAGGGAACCCTTTCCCCCGAGGGCTTACAAACGTTCGCCCTGCGGGGTAAAAAAGACAGGATAAAATTTACTATGCGGGTCGGGAAAAATTATAATATTAAATTTTATTAGTGTTTTTGTTTTACTACTTTTTTCACAATAGGGAAAAGGGGTTTTTTTAAAAAAATTTTTTGTTTTTAAAAACGTCAAAGTCTAAAAAGCCATAACTTTTTTTTTTTTCTGTACTGTAAAACGGGTTTGATTTGGGCTTTTTTTTGGGGAGATAGTTGACTTTTTTTTTTGATACCATTATGGGATTCATATGATTTCTTTTGTTTTTTTTTTTTAAAAAAGGGTTTTTGGGGGGCATTTTGAAAAAAACACAGCAATAAATAGTTTTTTTTTAATTTTTTTTTTTTTTACAGCGGTTCCCCCAAGCGGTAAAAATGACATGCTAGTTTTTTCCCGGGAGGTTTAATTTCAATTACAGAGATAAACCCAAATTTTTTAAATTTTATTTGTTTTTAAAATGCTTTTAAAAACAATAAAAACACTTTTATTTAAAAATGAAAAATGGGTTTTTTCATCACCATAGTCTGAGAGTTAAAAACTTTTTTATTTTTTTGGGACGGGGCTGTTGGAACTTGTTTTTTGCGGTTTGATTTGCATTTTTATTGGTATCAAATTTTTGGAGCAGGGCTTTTTTTTATGCTTTTAAATCCCTTTTTTTGGGAAGGGAGGATGAAAAAAATACTGTAAATTTTGGGGCTATTACATTTGTAAAAAGGGGAAAAAAAGGGAGTGACGTGTTTTTTTTTTTTATTTTTTTTATGTTTTTTGGGGTTTTAAATTTTTTTTTTACTTTCTCACATTTTTTTATTTTTTCCCATAGGGGATTTTTATCAGTGATCCTCAGATCATTGATACATACAGGAGATTAGCACCCAGCATTGCTGCTGTATACTGGTCTCCATGGTGACTATCACTCACCATGCCCACAATGCATTGTGAGCATGGTGACATCACCAGACAGCCTGGATGTTTTAGTAAAATATCCGGGCTGCCAGGTAGGAGACCAGCAGCGGCGCTGGGCACCGCTTGCTGCGCTGATTACAGACTCACTCCTCCTGTCTGTACCTTAACTACTGCAATCATGATAGATTGCGATAGTTAAGGGTTAATCACTCTTCAGTGAGCTAAATGCAAGCAGTAATATACCGCTGGTCCCATGCCGCGATCTTGTGAGCTTCGCTTGTACCTATACGTCAATTTGCGTGAACCCCTTCCCGACCATGACATATGGGAACGTCAAATGTTGGTAAGGGGTTAATGCCTAGAAGCTGGCTCTCCATATGCTGCTGTTTCTCCTCGCTACTGGGATCCGGTGTCGTAATTGGAAGAAATCTCCTCACTTTTGTTATTTAAAAAAAAATAAAAACACTGCAGCAGACAAAGGACGTAACTTCAGCCAATGCACACAAAATGTCAACTGTAAGCTTAAAGGGGTTGTATCATTTCATTAAATGGTCTTCAGAATAAGGGGACAGTGAAAACAAGTAACTTTGCAATTAGATGTCATTAGCAAAGCTGTCTTGTATTCACAGTTTTTTCCCTTTTCTTCTGTTTCTGTTTACACTGATATCCAGTGCTGGTCGGATCCCTCCCCCTTGCATTTCACTAGCTGAGAGCTCAATTTACATTCTGTCAGGCCCCCGGTCGGCTGTATTCACGGAGCTTGCATTCCTGCCTTTCAAATCAAAGTAAGGGGGCCGGCACATTTTCATTCTGGACAGCCAGAAGAAACAGAATAACACTGCAAAGGGGTTCTAAATCAGGAAACAGCACAATTGTGTGTCAATCCCTGCCTCTCCTGCATTTGAAGGGAGATCTGTGCCTTTAATAGAAAGCTGGATTCAACTGTAACAAATCTCCAGCTGTGAGAGGAGAAGAGATCAGTGATCAGTCTAGATTGAATGCAGCCTGTGGCATGTATACAGCTCTTACAAAATAAGACTTATAGGGAGAGACAAAAGTAACATGTGGACTCAGAGTGGGGGGGTGGAGTCTCGGGAGCCAGCATGAACAGTGAAGGGGGATGATGTCACCCAGCTGGCAAGGGAAGAAACGCCCCTGCATTTCTAGAGTTGAGAAGCTGAGAGCAGTATGAAGTGATACATGCCCTTTAAGGGAGTGACTACTGGGTGGAGTTTACAGATCACATGGTTTAAATTGTGCATATATTAAAAAAACTGTGAAAATCAGACTTAAAACGACTGAAAATCTGCGCCAAAAAACAAAAACCGACCACATGGATTTTGACAATAAACTCATTGTTCTCTCCCTTTCCTATACCTACCAAATATTCCCAGTCTGAAAAGTATTGTTAAACATGCAATCCCACGGCTTGATTTTACTAAACATATTGCAAATACAGAAAAAGAAAGCAATCAAATAAAAGTGAGATCAATTAATGAATAAATAGCATACAGTCATGATAAATAGAAGGTACACTCTCTGAATTGCATGATTTAATATACATTGTGCTCAAAAGTTTACATACCCTGGCAGAATTTTTGCTTTTTTGGCCTTTTTTCAGAGAATATGAATGATAACACAAAAACATCCAAATGACCCTGATCAAAAGTTCACATACCCCAGTTCTTAATACTGTGTATTGCCTCTCTAACATCAATGATAGCTTGAAGTATTTTGTGGTAGTTGTGGATGAGACTATTTTCTCAAATGGTAAAGCTGCCCATTCTTCTTGGCAAAAAGCTTCCAGTTCCTGTAAATTCCTGGGCTGTCTTGCATGAACTGCACTTTGCTTGAGATCTCCCCAGAGTGGCTCAATGATGTTGTGGTCAGGAGACTGAGATGGGCACTCCAGAACCTTCACTTTGTTCTGTTGTAGCCAATGACAGGTTGACTTGGCCTTGTGTTTTGGATCATTGTCAAAATGGAACATCCAAGTGCGTCCCATAAACAGC
The DNA here is from genome assembly GCA_025379985.1 of Phyllomedusa bahiana. Taxonomy (NCBI): domain Eukaryota; kingdom Metazoa; phylum Chordata; class Amphibia; order Anura; family Hylidae; genus Phyllomedusa; species Phyllomedusa bahiana. The sequence continues at coordinate 6,568 of JAODAL010075209.1, forward strand.
TTCCAGACTGATAAGTGCAAATTTGCCTCCAGTATTTGCTGATAACGTGCTGCATTCATCTTTCCTTCAACTTTGTCCAAGTTGCCTGTGCCTTTTTAGCTCACACATCCCTGAAACATCAGTGATCAACCTCCGTGCTTTACTGTAGGAATGGTGTTCCTTTCATCATAGGCCTTGTTGACACATCTCCAAATGTAACATTTATGGTTGTGGCCCAAAAGTGCGATTTTGGTCTCATCACTCCAAATTACCTTGCTCCAGAACTTTTGAGGCTTCTCTCTGTGCTGTTTGGTGCATTGTAGGCGAGATACTCTGTGGCATTTGCGCAGAAATGGCTTTCTTCTGGCAACTTGACCATGCAGCCCATTTTTATTCAATTTCCTCCTTATCGTACATCTTGAAACTGCCATACAGCTGGTTTTGAGAGAGTTCTGTATTTCAGCTGATATTTTTTTGTGAGTTTTTCTTTACGTCCCAAACAATTTTCCGGGCAGTTGTGGCCGAAATTTTTGTTGTTCTACCTGACCATGGTTTGGTTTTTACAAAGCCCCTGATTTTCCACTTGTTAATCACAGTTTGAACACTGCTGACTGACATTATCAATTCATTGGATATCGTTGTGAGAATAATAGCCAAACAGATTGTGGTTAGGGCAGATAATATAGGCAGATAATCTGACAAAACCAAACACGGTACAGTTTTCATTATGTTTTGGTACCATAAAAAAAATTCCCAAATTTTCTCTTTTTTAAATTTGCGTGGCGGTGCCATTTTCTGCGACCGTAGGTGTTTTGTACTCACAGCTATGAACGTGAGTGAGGGGGCATTTTTTTGCAGGCTGAAGTGTACTTTTCGTTGCTACCAGTTTGGCACTCATATGACCTTTTTGATTAAATTTATTCCAATTTTTAGGGGACATGAAATTACCAAAAAAATGCAGTTTTGGCATTTGAATTTTTTTTTCTTCTACAGTGTTCAGTGTATGTGATAATGATCTTATATTTTAATAGATTGGACTTTTTTTTACGTGGCGATACCAAATATGTGTAACTTTTTTTATTATTTTTGTAAAATGGCAAAGGGGTGATTTGAACTTCTAATATTTTTTTACACTTCCTGTGGCAGGAAGTAGTAAATAAGAAAGCATGGTAGCAATGGAAGCCTTCACAAGACTTCCAACTGCCATGTTAACCGATTGGGAGCCAACGCTTTCACCGCGGGCGCCGCAATCGAAGTGAGGAACAGTGCGCTGCAACGTTTCTCATTTATTTAAATGCCGCAGCCATCTTAGCCACAGTGTCTAAGGGGTTAAGGGGTTAAACCATACTTGCCAACCCTCCGGGGTTGGGCGGGTCACTCCCGCTCATGGGGGCTGAGTAACTGCTGGAAGTTCTATCTATAAACGGCATCAGGGTAGCATCTCTTGAAGCCAGTGTCCTCCGCCGCCACCGAGGATGCTCTCATAGCTTCAGAGGAAGCCCTGGAGAACACTACTGGGAAAGGGGGGGTCTTACCTGGAGCCATGACGCTCCACCCCCTCTCTCTCAAACATAGTGAGAAAATAGGATACTGGCAGGACAGGTGAGTGCAGGGATGGCTGTGTGTGATGGCAGGGTTGTGTGTGTGTGCAGTGGCTGAGTGTGTGGGGCAGAGGTGTGTGTATTGCAGTGTGCGGGGGAGAGGTGTGTGTGCAGTATGTGGTGGAGGGGTGTGTGCAGTGGCTCAGTGTGTGCGGGGGAGGGGTGTGTGTATTGCAGTGTGCAGGGGAGGAGTGTGTGCAGTGTGTGGGGGAAGGGTCCCTACATGTTACTGCACAGTAATCGGTTCACTGTCTGCAGAGCCTGTGCACACTGGTATATACCACTGTATAATCACTGTATGGTGGAAATATTGGTTGTAATGAAATGTTTTAGGTTCAGGCACAGTTTGGCAGTATCTCCCAGCTCTCCTGGATGCTGAATAGGCTATCCAACAGTCAAGGAAAGCTGGATGAAGCCAAAACCCTAATTTAGCTTTCTTCATTACACAGTTAGGTGGAGTAGGTTTGGCTTTTTGAATGGGGTGTGGTTCACCAACAAGAGAGCGTGGCCACACACTACACTTCTTCAGATCTCCCACTATCCCACTTTCAAAAGTTGGCAAGTATGTGTTAAATCGCATGGGATGGCACTGGTACCATCCCGCGCTGTAACCGCCAAGTGTTAGCTACAATTAGAAGCTAACACCTGCCGGATGTGTAGCGTGATCACAGCACAATCCAGCTACAAAGCCCTTTAACGGAATTAGCACATACTCATATGTCCAATGTCGGAAGGGATAAAAGTTAAGAAAGAATTTTTATCTATTGCAAGTATCTAAAAAACAGTACCTTATTTATGACCTGCACTTTTAGAGAATAATAGCCAAAAAGATTGTGGTTAGGGCAGATTAAATGGTTTACCTTCAGTCAAGAAAGTCCTGCTGTAAAGCTGTCCTTACTGAAGAGTTACTGAAGCTGGCGATGGACATGGGGGAAAACTCGTTAGTATGCTTGGACTGTACTTCTCTTTTGTGAATGGCAAAAAACTTTGTTGGTGATTGTTGTAAAAGAACATCAGATGCAACAAGAATGCCTATCTAGAGTAGATTGTGTGGTTATGTAGAATCTGGAGCAGAGGTAACAAAAAATAATGGGTGACAATAATTTAGAAAACATTTTGATCTAGCAATGTTATTTTATAGAGTTTTCCTCTAAAGCTGTTATACTGAGTCAAGTTGTGGCTTAACAAATATATCTTATCATTCTGTACAGCACTTAGCAATTTGCAAACCCTGTCGATCTCCAAATTATAGTCAAGAATTTCATGGTTCATTAAAATCTTTATCAAGGCATTGTCAGGGACACACACACAGACAAGTGGGCCCTGACTCTGATCCCAGCCTCTGTCCCTGCCTTTTGGGGAACCCGACTCCTTAATAGGCCGGCCCCAACCGGAAGACTGATGGCTGCACTGATATAGGTGCAACACAGACAGGACAAACAGACACAGAACAGTAGACGTAGTCGGGCGGTCCAAGTCGGCAACAGTACGGGCAGCGAGGTACAGAGACATGAGACAAAGAGGATAACCGGTTTCCAAAGTGAAAGGTCAGGAGAGCACAGAAACAACAGGAGAACGGCTGGCGAACTACAGGGAAATAACCTATAGCAGGCAAAGAGGGAAGGAAGTGGTGACTATAAATAGGGAAGGGGAGGAAACAGAGCAGAAGTGATAGGGAGCAGAACCTGTCCATCACCAAGAGAATAGATTAACCAAGAGAGTGCTGGAAAGTTCCTGGCCACGGGCGTTGGCCAGGATTCAATTAAAGTCCAACGTAGAGGACTGTGTTCACACAGGATAAAGCAAAGCCGCAGTTATGGCCGCAGCGGCCGTCGCCAGAGCCAAATGACACAAACGTGACAGGCATAGTAGGAATAACTGTGCTAATTTCATGTATTCTCTAATGCAAGATTTGTACATCTTGGATTAGTTTTCTAGATCCTCAATGCAGGCTGTGCAGTGTCCAACTGCATTTGCATTTACTTAAATAGTTTACAGTTTAAGTCTTCACAAGACACAGACAGACTCCATCTGGGACAATATTTTTGGAGATCCATTATTTTGAAGCAAAATTTACCTAATTCACTTTTAGGGCTTTTAAAATGTTGGAAAATAAAATCTCACAGTTGGTAAAGATAGTAGAGGCAGTAGAGGTTGTTCAGGTTTTCCATGCTTCCGAGAGGGGCATGCCAAGGACTTTTTCATATCTATTGATAAGGAGGTCAAGAGAAGGTTCTGTTCAACTGTTTTGTTGTCTCAGAATGCAACAGGAAAGTTCTGTGTTTAGTTCAGTTTTGAGTTACCTAGTTCAAGGTGCAGGTAGTGGCAGATGTCCATTTGATATCAAGACCAGCATGTAAGTCAACTTTCATTGTGCAAAAATATTCTTCAGTTTCCGCAGTTTTCCCCTTGACCTGGACATTGACTCATTGGTAAATGGGTTCATATGATAGAGTTACTTTGCATCCATACTGTTCACATACTGTTCAGATGCATGCAGGCCAACCTTTGAAACGTAACATTTAATGATAATGATAAAACTGAGATAATAAAATACACATAAAATCATTTAGTCCATTATACATAGTCAAGTCACATTATGAGGGTGATTTCATACCATGTGTTTTTGGTGCACTTTTTGATGCGTTGTTTGGTGCATTTTTATGTTCTAGTGGGAAGTACATTTCCGCAAATGGATGTGTGGGTACGTCCTGGAGATCGTGCGGGCTTACATGAGAACCCTGCATGATCATGACATGGGACCAGCGGTATATTACCAATGGCCTCATGCCGCATCACCCAAGGCCAGAGTGAGCTCTGGCCATGGGTGATTAACCCTTAGCTATTGCAATCTATCATGATAGCTAAGGTACAGACAGAAGGAGTGAGATCCTTGTGTCTAATCGGTGCAGCAGCAATGCTCAGCGCCACTGCTGCTCTCCTTCCAGGCAGCCCGGGAAGTGAAACACTTCCGGGGCTGTCTGTGATGTCATCATGCCCGCAATGCATTGTGGGCATGGTAATTCACAGTCACCATGGAGACCAGTATAGTGCATTTTTGCTCTGTACTGATCTCTGATTGTATCAGAGATCTGAAGATCACTGATAACAATCCCCTATGGAAAAAAAATTAAAAAAGTGAAAAAAAAGTTAAACACAAACACGAAAAATAACATAAAAACACATACACCACCACCCATGTATGCTGCATGGTGAGTGCTGTTAACAATAAAAAACACTAGGATTGCAGTATTTTCTTCACCCTGCCTTTCAAAAATACAGATTTAAAACCGACCAAAAAGCCTTGTCCCCCAAAAATTATATACCAATAAAAATATCAACTCATCCCACAAAAAACAAGCCCCTACACATCACCGTACACAGAAAAATAAAAAAAACGTATGGCTCTCAGACTATGGCGGTGCAGAAATGTGTTTTCCTTTTTGAATAAAGGTGTTTTTATTCTATAAACGCAGTAAAATATAAAAAATATACAAAGTGTGTATCGCTGTAATCATATCGACCTGCTGAGTAAAGCTATTATGTCATTTATACCGCATAGTGACCGCTGTAAAAAGTACAAATAAAAAACACTACCAGGATTGCTGTATTTTGTTCACAATGCCTCACAAAAACCTTAATAAAAAAGTGATCAAAGTGTCATATGAACCCCATATTGGCAGAAATAAATACGTCAATTCATCCTGCAAAAATCAATCCCATAATCAGCTCCGTATAAAGAAAAGTAAAAAAGTAATGGCTGTCAGAATACGACAACATAAAAATGCAATTTTTTATAAATACATATCTATTGTGTAAAGGTAAAAAAACATAAGAAACTATCTAAAATGTATATCATTGCAATTGTACCGACCCCCATAATAAAGTTATCCTGTCATTTAAACTGCACAACGAACGCTGTAAAATTGAAACCCAAAAAACAATGACGGAACTGTGTTTTTTCCTCCCATTTTCAGGACCCAATGCTAAAGAAAACTATGAAACACCTGTACACCCAAAATGCACAATACACGTCTAGATGAGATCCATAACGGGTGTTGAATCCTGAATGGGTTGACTTCTGGAAGGTTCCACCTGTTCTAGTACTTTAAGGGCTTTGCAAATGCGACATGGCACCCACCAAAATCTGAGTTCCAAAAGCCAAAAAGCTCTTCCTCCCTTGTATGCCCTGAAATGTGCCCAAACAGCAGTATACACCCATATATAGGGTACTGCTAAACTTAAACGAAATTGCGTAACAAAATCTGGGGTGATTTTTTTTCCAGGATTCTTTGTAAACATATAAAAATTTTCAGCTAAAATTGCAGATTGTTGGGAAAAAAATTTTTTATTCATTTTCACAGCCTAATGCTGAAAAAAAATTGTGAAACACCTGCTGGGTCGATATAGTGACTACACCCCTGAATATATTCCTTAAGGGGTGTAGTTTCCAATATGGAGTCTTTTAGGGGTGTTTATTAAGTTCAAATTCACAACACAAAAGAGTTATTTACCTAGTTAAACTCCTAAAGCTTAACCTTTAATAAATAACAATAAAAACTATTCCTATGTTCCTATATCTAATATCCACCCACAGAAGCCTCCCTATCCCAGAAAAAAAGGAAGGAGAAAAAAAAAAAATAATAATAAATATATATATATATATATATATATATATTTGGAGCAACCGCCCCGATAAGGGCGACCCCAACTACTGTCTCTCTATTACCTAAATAACAACAAGATGTCTCATATATATTACAGTTCCTATGCTCTTACAAATGGTATATTGTTATCATCCAAAACCCAGATGGTTTCAATGTTCTGTCCCAATGTATTTGTTATCCTATATATTACAGTTCCTATGCTCTTACAAATGGTATGTCGCTATCGTCCAAAACACAGATAGTTTCAATGTTCTGTCCCAATGTACTTATTGTTCTACACGTTTCACCCCTTACAGTCGTCGGGGCTCATCAGGGACCACACAGACTGAAGCACTATCAATTGTTTGTGATATGCATAGAGCTGCTATATGTTCATTGAACAGATGCGCGTTTCTCCCCGTACAGTCGTCGGGGCTCATCAGGGACCACACAGACTAAAGCACTATCAATTGTTTGTGATATGCATAGAGCTGCTATATGTTCATTGAACAGATTTTTATTCATTAGCAAAACATGTATGATGCAGTAGGCATTCTTATGATACCCTTTACACAATAGAGATCATGTTAGAACATCAACATCTATCATCCATATAGGATGCAGCTTTCAGATGACAGATATTAACAACCTTTACATCTCAGCCATGATATACTCACAAAACCCTACATGTACTCGCCAATGTCAAATGCTAACATCGGCCGATAATGTTCCTCAAAGCAAGGGTTGCCAGCAGAGAGTTCTTATCCTCCTCCTTTGATGAATAGGAAGGGAAGGGGTCACCCTGCTTCAAGGGTCATCTACTGGCCATGTGTTGACCACACACTAGGTCATACACTTTCTCCCAAATGACATCTGACAACCCCAGCCAAGAGTCGGTGGGTTTGTCACACACAACCCTTAGTTGGCATGGCCCGGGAGCAGGTGAGGGGCCCTCAACTGTCCTCAACCCACCTCTGTCCCGTTCGCTTTCCACAGCAAGAGAACTACTATGAGCTGTGCCACTATATATGATGAACTATTTGAGGACAGTGGGCAGCAAAGAGGTGGGGAAGACATCCGCTCCTTCTTGCAGAAGTGGGTAAATAGTGATGAGGAGAGTTGCAACAGGGGGTTATGTTGTGAGTGGTTAGGCTTTGTACAGCAACACCGATGAGGTGGACGGTGGTGACAGGCAAACACTAATCGATGTAGCCGATCGTACATGGGAGCCGGGTGAGCATGCACTGGGCAAGGTGAGTGGCCTAGTTAAGAAGGCATTAAGTCCCCCTTTTT
>JAODAL010075210.1:0-14086 GCA_025379985.1 Phyllomedusa bahiana
TGGGTTTCCCCACGTCTGGCCCGGATGCCACCATTCAGATGCCGAGTAGGCTTTCTTTGAAAAAGAAAGGCCCCTCCCCTGGCCCAGCCAGTTGCAAAAAATATCTCCAGCATTTGGCTGCATCGTGTCCCCCAAAGTCCTTCTCACTGCAGACACTGGACTAGTTAGCCAGCAAGGGAAATCCATCTCATGATCCACTGGGTGAGTTGGTGGATGAAGGCCTTGGTGGGGTCTCGAAGACACTCTTTAACACCCCGGGGATGGTGCAGAGTCCAGATCCCAACCCTAAGGGTAGCACCCACTCCAAGAGAAACCGGCGTTCCAAATTTAATCTGTTTTGGGGGAGCCCATAAAACCCCCAGGTCAAACTGGGGGACGGCTCTGTTACTGAGGCTGACAGTGGTGTGTTCAAGAACCGGGGCCCCGGGCCCAAGGGTTTTGGTGTGAGACAATGGGAGCAATCCCCGGGGTCCCCTTAAGTTGGTAGACTTACGCCATCCCTTGCCTGGCAACGTCATGAACCTGGTTGTGCAAAAATTTCTAAGCATGATGCGGGGAAGGTCAGTTTAGTTCACATTTACGGCGTTTGCCCCCTGCTTGGCATGACGGGCAGGTTATTGATATGTGATGGGGCAACCGCTAGAATTCCACCCCCCACTGCCCCAGGATTGTGGCACGGAATCCCATTATGCAGTAAAAAATGCCACAGGGTCTGACTAGCAGTGATGCGGACCCAGGGTGTTGCCCCATAGAGACTGGGGGATTTGAAGGATTCTGCACCTCTTTGGGAGTTTTGAAAGACACTAAATGGTCGTGGGGCGATGTGCTTGTCAGCATGCCCTTTTTGGGTTATTTTTTACTGGAAACAAGCTTTGGGCAGGTCCAGCGTGAGGGAAGGGGGGAGGTGGAAGGCCGATGCTTCGAAATTGTATGGTCTTTTTCTTTTGCAGAACAAAACTAATCCAGATTTCTTTCTAGGCAATTTGAAAACGCTTTTCTTTACTACTGTACCCCCATAAGGAAAAAAAGGAACTTTTGGGCCTAAATTTAAATTTTGCAGCAAACAACCAGTATTTGAAATCGATTTCTTTCTATTGCAGATTTACTAAAGGTGTCCTCTGCAGTAGCTGGGCCCAGAAACGGAGAAATGAACTTTTGGGCACTCAGAATAAAGATGGGAAAGATACAGCCAGCAATACAAAACTCCCTAACTATTGCTGGGTATGATTCCCTAAGCTTGCTGTCTCCACCCCCATCTAATCTAACCAGCAGCTTTTCCTGTCTAAAATCGATGAGAAATGATGTGCATGCATGCATTCAGGCAAGCAGACAGAGAACAGTGTGATCAGTACAGATAGTGAGGTGGAAATGGCGTTCAACAGGAAATACAGTGATCTGCATATAACATGGTCATGTGATTTTAGCAGCCAATGAAAGCCCTACACACTCAGTGGTGACTTTTTTTTAACACCCTTCTGTGCTGTGCACTGATTGGATGGATGCCAAAACTGCAGGAAGCAGCTAAAAGCGAAACTAAAAATACAACTACAGTCATATGAAAAAGTTTGGGCACCCCTATTAATCTTAATCATTTTTAGTTCTAAATATTTGGGTGTTTGCAACTGCCATTTCAATTTGATATATCTAATAACTGATGGACACAGTAATATTTCCGGATTGAAATGAGGTTTATTGTACTAACACAAAGGGCGACATGTATGAATCTCGCCGGGTCGGGGCGCACCTTTCCGCCAGTTTTCCGGCGGAATCTGCGCCTGATTTATGTCGGGGCCGGGGCGTGCTCATACATAGCAGGTAAAGTCCGCGGCGCCTCGTCTGTGTGTTAGGCGCAATGCGGAACTGAGGCGCAGTGTGGCGCTGCGCCTATGATTCGCCGTCCGAGGCGGTGCGCTCGTACATGCGGGCAAAAGTTCCCTGCGCCTCGCCAGTGTGTGTGGGGCACAGTGCGGGGACATGGGCGCAGTGCGGGACTTAGGCGCCGTGCAGCTAATTTTTTATTAATACTTCATGCCGCACGGCGCTGAGCGCCGAGATTTCAGATCGCCCATCTCTCCATAGACTATAATGGGAGAAGTAGCTCGCGCTCTGATTGGCTGGGATATCCAAGCCACCGCTAGCTCAGCCAATCAGCTCATTTTCTGTCTTTTTACTGCATTTTGGAACTGTCCCGCCTTTGATTTTGATTGGTCCAAACTTCTAAATAGGATATAATGGGACTTTGTCGCTCCTATTCTGATTGGTTAATACTCCTTCATAGGTTAGAATGGGCCACTGTCGCTCCCATTTCTGATTGGTCCAAACTTCTCCATAGGATATAATGGGTCTTTGTCGCTCCTATTCTGATTGGCTGGCTTCTGCCGACCAATGAGAATAGCTTAAACAATTTGAATTACTGTATTTCCCGGCAATTCTCTCTATTGCAATTCCCTATGTAGCGCCGGTCTCGGCGACAAACGCGTTGTTCGAGTTTTTAACTGCTTTATTTGTAAAGAAGGGTTCGGCTCTTTATCTGATAATGTTTTACATTTAATAAAAATAATTTTTTTATTAATACTTCATGCCTCACGGCGCTGAGCACCAAGACTGCATTGCGCCCATCTCTCCATAGACTATAATGGGAGAAGTAGCTCGCGCTCTGATTGGCTGGGATAGCTAAGCCCCCGCTAGCTCAGCCAATCAGCTCTTTTCTGTCTTTTTACTGTATTTTGAATTATCCCGCCGTGGATTCTGATGGGTCTAAACTTCTCCCTAGACTAGAATGGGTCTTTGTCGCTCCTATTCTGATTGGTCAATAATTCGCCATAGGTTTTAATGGGTCTCTGTCGCTCCTATTCTGATTGGCTGAGCTAGCCGAGCCCCCCGCTAGCTCAGCCAATCACCTCTTTTCAGCATTTTTACAGTATTTTAAACTTTCCCGCCGTGGATTCTGATTGGTCTAAACTTCTCCATAGGCTAGAATGGGTCTCTGTCGCTCCTATTCTGATTGGCTGAGCTACCAAGTCCCCGGTAGCTTAACCAATCAGCTCTTTTCGCATTTTTACTGTATTTTGAACTATCCCGCCGTGGATTCTGATTGGTCATAAACTTCCCCATAGGCTTTAATGGTTCACTGTTGCTCCTATTCTGATTGGCCGGTTTATGCCGACCAATCAGAATAGCTTTCTGATTTTGAATTACCGTATTTCGTGGCACTTTCCAATATCCTAATTCTTGTTTAGGATTTGGAAAGTGATTTTGTTTTATGTATTTTTTTATTTTTTTAGGTTTCAGCTTTTTCCTGAAAATTTTAACCCCTTTATAAGGCGAATTTTGTTTTCAGTTTTCCGACACATCTGGAATGATTTTCGCTGTTCCACCCTTTCTGCATCGGAACTTTTTTTCGGCGCAAGTCCCCCCGGGCCCCCTAGTCCCGCACTGCGCCCTGTCCCCGCACTGTGCCCCCACACACACTGCGAGGCGCGGGGAATTTTTCCCCGCATGTATGAGCACTACCCCTCTAATGCAATCTGAAATAAAACTGTACTTGCCGAAATCAATTATAACACTAAAAAGTTGTCCCCGATGTGTTATAAAACGAATAATAATAGGGGGGGTAACGAAAAAAAAAAATTTAAAATCAAAAAAATCATGTTTATTTCTTTATTTTCGTTCCCAAGGACAATAGTAGGGGTTGAAAACGAAAAAAAAGAAATAAACATGATTTTATTGTTTTAAATTTTTTTTTTCATTACCCCTATTATTATTATTTTATAACACATCGGGACAACTTCTGTATGTTAAAATTTGATTTGGGCCCATGTCAGTTTTATTTTCAGATTGCATTAAAAAACCATGGGAGCGTCGTCGCTCTCCCATTGGTCCAAATCGGCGCCTCTTTTAACTTAGCCAATCACAGAGCGCTCTAAATTCTTTTCCCATAGAACTCTATGAGAAATTGCTTGCGTCTGATTGGCTAATTTTGGACGAGCCCCCCCGCTTAAACCCATCAGCTCTTTTCTTTTTTTACTGTATTTTGAACTGTCCCCCCCTTTGAATTGATTTGTCAATTTCCCCCATAGGAATAAGGGGACATTGTCGCTCCTATTTGATTGGTGGTTTCCCGCCCAAGAAAATAGCAAAACAATTTGAATTATGTTTTTCCCCGGGCGATTCTCTCTATTGAAATTTCCCCTATGTAGCGCCGGTCTCGGCGACAAACGCGTTTTTGGTTTTTTTTAACTGCTTTTTTTGGAGAAGGGTTCTGTTTTTTATCGATAATGTTTTACATTTAATAAAAAATAAAAAAAAATTTTTTTATTAAAACTTCATCCCCATGGGCTGAGCACCGAGATTGCATTGCGCCATCCCCATAGACTATAAGGGGAAGTAGCTCGCGCTTGATTGGCTGGGATAGCCCAAACCCCGCTAGCTCAGCCCAAACAGCTCTTTTCTGTCTTTTTCTGTATTTTTAATTTCCCGCCCTGGGTTCTGATTGGTCTAAAAATTCTCCCTAAAAGAATGGGTCTTTTTCGCTCCTATTCTGATTGGTCAATAGTTCCCAAGGTTTTTAAAGGGTCTCTGCGCTCCTATTCTGATTTTTTTTTTTTTTTTTTTAACCCTAAACTTTTTATTGGTCAGATTTTAAAGTAGTACAAAAAAAATACGTATATGTCCATTGTAAGACCAAATTTCAACTTTTATCCCAAAACCCCAACCCCAAAGCCCCCCCCCCAAAATCCTCCCCAAATTTCAGAGATTTAAATACCCATTACAATCACATAGCAATCAATATTAAAAACCTTCACGTTTTGTCACAAAAAAAAATTGTCCCTTTGGCTGTGGGGACGGCCCTTCCCCCAACCCCAACTGCCATAGACGCAGTCCCGGGAAACCTTTTTACCCCGGGAGACTCCCCCCACTCTTGCCCTAACAAATTTTTCGGGGGCCAGGAAGACCAGAAGCCCCCGGGCCCTTTTTTGGGCCCATTTTTATTATATTTAATTTTTGGCCCCCTCTCTTAAAAATACACCCCCTTTTCTCCAGAGAAAAATAACCCCATTTTCCCACTTTTTTTTAAACAAACTCCTGTGCGGGACGGGGGTTTTTGCATCCAGCCACTTTGTCGCTATTAATTTCCTTTCCATAAAAAAAAAGTCTAGATTTTGCGTTTTTCTCAGCCTCAAAAACCCTTTTAAAATCCCCTTTACATACCCCAAAAATAAAAACCCAAACGGATTCATCCCACTGAAATTTTTAAAAATACGCGGATCAATTGGGGAAAAAAAAAAAAATCCAATTTTCGTTTCTATTTTAGGGCAATGCCAAAAAACATTTTGCATTCAGAGGGGGCCGGGTGCACTTGACACCTATTACACAGAGGAGAGGCCCGAACCCCCAAATTTTTTATGTAAAAATAAAGGATTTCTGTAAACTGATGTTTTTAAGAAAAATTAAAGAGATTCGATGCTGTTCATTTTCATGAAATAAATGGTATGGTCCCCCAGTATCCCCCCTCCCAAAATTTTGGGCTCTATGGGGCCAAAATTTTCCTTCCCACCTACTACGTAAATCTTTTGGGGGTTTTCTAAAAAAAAAGTTTCCCAAAAAAAGTTTATATAAAGGGGATATCAGTCCCTTCGTTGTTTTGTTTGTTCTTGACCTATCTAGTCGGATTTAAACTTGGAATATTAAAATTTGTTCTGTTTTTTTCTGCATTATAACGTGCCTAACCCGGGAAAGGGTAATTGTTTTGCTGTGTATGGGGGAAAGGGCCCCAAATTCCATTTGCAATTGCTGAAAACTTTTAAGAAACCCCTTTGGGACTGTAAGCAGTTGGGGGACATTTTGGGGGGGGCCCCTGGGATGCCCATGACTCAAATCCCGAAGCACAAAAAGTTCGGCCCAACCAGGGGTTTTTCCAAATCCCGGAAATAGGAGTGCAGCCCTGAAGGCCCAAAAAATCCCCCCGTTAATTTTCCCCCACATTTTATGCATCAAAAAATAAATTTGGAAAAATTTTTGGAGTCACTAAAAAAGTTTTTGGGCCCCATTTACCAAAAAATTGGGAGAATTAAAATAGGGGCGAAATAGTTTCAAGTTTTAAACCCTTTTCCCCCTCCCCACCCCAAATCTCTCATATATTGAGTTGTGCTGCCAAAAAATAAATGCGGGTTTAGGAATTGCCAACCCTCCCCCCGCCCTTTGCCAATTCGAGTTTTTTAGTTTTAAAACCCCGGGCCTGCGTCCTGCCCCAATAAGGGTCTGAAAATAGCATTGATTTTAAAAAAAGGGAATTTCTCGGGGGGACCCAGTTTGGGGTTTTTTAGGGTAGGAGGTTTACAACAACGGGGGCTTTCCAAAATATTTTTAAACCCAAAAAATTTAAATCTTCCCGCTATCGAAATGGTAATTTACCCCAGACACCCAAAAATTTTTTTTTTAAAATTTAAACAAGCAATGGATCCAGATTAAACCCCGCTCAAATTCCTGTAAAATTCACGGGAAATTTTTAAAACCCCAAGGTATCGGAAAAAATGGGACATTAAAAGTGGTATATCTCCGGGGAAAAGTAAATTAAATCCATGGCATCCACGGGCATAATACAGCCCTTCCCCCCCAAAAAAAATTTGGGTCAACCCAGAGTGGGCACCATTTTTTTTAATGTCATTAATTGCCCTGGCAATGAGCCGCTAAAAATTAAAAAAAAAAAGGGAGGAAAATACCCAGCTTTTAAAAAGGTATTTTGCCCCTCCAGCCCCCTCTCCTAAAGCCTTTCCAATTTTTGGGCTTTTTGTTTCAAAATCTGAGCTGCTAACGGCTTTTTTGCCGGGGAAAATCCCAATGGGCCCAAAGGGCACCCCTTTTCTTGTTCCCCTTCCAAATCAAACGCCCTTTTGATTGTAAATTATTAGACTGCCCCTTGGGCCCTTTAAGGATCAGTAAAAAACAGTTTAAATTTCCGGGGATAAAAATTTTTTGGGCCCAAAACCCCAATTTTTTAGAAAAACTCCCCCATAATAATTCCCCACAAAAGCAAAGGCCTTAGCACCCATCTAAAAAAACCAGATTGACCAAACCCCCTTAGCGTTATCAACGGGAAGCTGCAGGTTGGGTTTACAGTCTCACGTAAATTATTGGACGAAATCCCTTTTGTTTTAAAAAAAAACCCCCCTGATTCAGGATGCAGGGAGATTGATTTCACCGCAGTTATTCTGTTCGCAAACCCCTTTGGGCTAGTTTTTTGGGTTTTTCCACTGGGTTTAAGAAAAATTTTGGGCCCTTTGGTATGCCCTCCGGGAGCAATAAATCTTTTTCGGGTTTTTAATAACCTTATTATTCCCCCGCCTCCTGCTTTGAAGAGGAAACCTGCCCTGTGTCCTGGCATCCTGAAAAACCCCCAACAAATTGGGTAACAACACCTCCCCAAACTGCTGATATCCTCTTTTGAAAATCCATCCAACCCGGGGGACTTTTTAAATTTGCCAAAGTTTTAAAATTGCCACCTGCATTTCCTCTAGAGTAGAGGCGCATCCAATGCCTTTTCGTTTGTTCTGCCCCTTAACAGGGGAAAGATCTATATCCCGTAAATATTTTTGGGTTCGGGGAAGGGGAAACCTCAGTTTTGAGTGAAATAAATTTTTAATAAAAACCCCCAAATTTATTCCCAAAACACCCAAAGGGTTCTGTCATTAAGGCCCCCTGGGGGCTTTTGTCGCAGAGCGGGTTTTAAAAAAAGGGACCCCCTCGGGAAATTTAAAATGTTAGTGGCTAAGTAAGGGCCCCCCCCGCCGGGCCCCCCCCTTCCCCAAAAAATAAGTTTCCCTTTTTAAAAAAAATCTTTTATTTTAAGCAGATTCTAATAGAAATGTTTCAGTGTATCCGGGCCCCTTTACGCGGGTTCCCCCCGGTTTTGGAAAGTCGAAGCAAAACGAATCGTTCCGGGCGCTTTGACTTCCCTCAGGGATAGTTTTTTCCCCTAGCTGCCCCCTTTTAATTTTAAAGGGGTTGCAAATTTTCCCCGGTCAGCCCCCCTCTAAGGTACCCCTTCATATTTTCCCCCCACATTTCAGATGATGGGAGCTGAGTCCATATTCTCTGAAAAAAAATTCCCTCCAAATCTGACCCCAAAATTTAAACGTATCCATTTGGGCAGCCAAAAGAGCATTAAATCTCCACCCCCCTTTATTTTCCTATGGATAAATCAGGAATTTTAATTTTGTATCAGCATTGGGGAATGATCAGAAATGGAGCGTGTAAGATACTCAGTTTTAGTTAAACCCTTTGACAGAGCCGCTGAATTTCCCAAAACCCTAACTAAATTTTGAAAAAATGTGTTATATTACTAAATTTAAAATGAATAGTGACACTCATTAGGGGGTTTAGCACGCCAATTTTTTACAAATTTCAACTCCCCCAATCATGTGGGCCCAAACGGGTTTTAAAACTGAGGGGTTTTTGTACATTAAATTTTCTGTTAATTTATCCCAATGTGGGTCCACCACATATTAAAAATCCCCCCCCTAAAAAAAGAAAATGGGCATCAGGAACCCATCCCCAAAGTTAAACACTGCTTTTAAAAGGATGCAAATTTTTAGGGGGAAGGAATAAAAAGTTTTAAAAAAAACAAAAGTGGGAAGTATAAAATTTTTACGTATACACTTTTATAACTCCCCTTCCCCATCTTTCTCAAAAACCCCGACATTCAAAAGGAATGGTTTTTTGGGTGATGATAAATGAGCCCCCTTGGGAATAATTACTGTTTTAAACAACACTCCCCCCCCACCACCCCGCCCCCTTTGGGAAACCATTTTACTGTATCGGAAAATAAATGTTCCCCCCTTTAAAAAAACAAAAAAGCTGGCTGATATTGGGAAAGAAAATTAAACATTTCATATTTTTTTGTTTGGGCACTCAGTCCCCTGACATTCCCGGGAAAAGCAGTGTTTTTTCTTATCCGCCATCTAAAAATCCTTGTCCCATTAAGTGACCAAGTAAAATTTTAAATGTCAAGATGGGTGGATGGAAACCGTTTCCAAACCCGCCTACAAAGTAAGCAAAAGCATTCTGGAGATAGATTAAAAAAAACCCCCCCCCCCTAGAAAAAAAACAAGTTTAAATTTAACAATTTTAAAAAAAATTTCAAAATAAAAAAAATTAAAAATTTCAAAAAAAGTAAAAAGCCCTTAAAAAAAAGGGTCAAGTCCTCCATACGACCGGAAGTTTAAGGAAAAAGTTAAAATGCATAGAATAAGAAATAACAGTTCTTCTCCAACCACCCCCTGTCCTAAAAAAGTATTTTAATAAGAAACATAGAACGGGTTGGGGGGCAGGACGAAAAAAATAAAGCAAGGAAAACAAGAGGGGGGGAAATGAAGGAAAAAGTGTAACCGTGGTTATCACTTATTTTTCTTCCCCGGAATCCTCTGGATGCTGCGCTTTTATGGAGGAATTTATCTGGTCAATCCACCCCGCCCTAGCGTCTCTTGGGGGTTTCAAAGAAAGCGTTTAAGTTTTTTAAAGCCACCCTCGGAGCTGGCTGGGAATAGCAAAGGCGTATTGCACCCGAAGTGCCTGGAGCCGCCTCTTGGACATCCTTTGGGAAATCGGGTCTTCTTTTTTGAACCTTGTTTAGAAATCCGGGTAGAAAGGAGATCCGACAGCCTTCCCCCATGAACCCTTTGCTTTAAAGGGGCCCCTTTTGGGGCAGTATTTGTGTCCCCTATCTTTAAAATGCAGAAACTTAACCGCATGGGTCTAGGCGGGGCCACTGGGGTAATGGGCGGGATTGGGGCCCTGTGCGCCCCTCTCAACTGCAAACAAAAGGGAAATAAAGGAGTCCTTTCCCAAAAATAATTTGTGAAAACCAGGGCTTTAAAAAACTCTTTATGGGTTTGGGCCCTCTGTTTTTTTTGGGCCCCCCACGTTTCGCACATTGTTTCTGCGGGAGCGATTCTCCAGATCATCCGTTTGGGGAGTAAGATGCCTTGATCACCTAGAATGCGGGCTCCCAGTCCCCCTGCATTGGAGTGAATTGATTTCCCCCAAATCAATTTTATTCCCGGTTTCAGAGCTTTGAAAACCCCTCAGCATATCTCTGCATATCATTTCCCCCAAAGTTTTTGATATCCTCTTTAAGACCACCAACCCTTTTCTAGTCCCGGGGGGAAAAAAAGCAGTATGGGCATTGGGGAAAAGCTTTTAAACCTCCCTCAGGCGTAGGTCCCTGTATTTGCCTGGCTTGTTTAAACCTAGGAGTGGGCCCGGGGTATTTGGTTTTTTCTTTTCCCCCCTGTATGTTTCTTTTGGGCACTTATCTCTTCTGGCTCTTTTGGGGTTTTTCCTGTCAAAGCCACTTTCTTTTTTTAAATTTTCCAAGGGATCCTGCTGTTGTTATGGGGGGGGACTCTTTTCCAAAAGGAAGGGTTTTGGATGGGTTGTGGGCATATTTTGGGGTTTTTAGCCAGTTTTCCCCTGCGGTAAACCCCCTGCTTGCTTCCTGCTGTTCTTGGGAGAGGCCACACGGGCCCTGGGCTTTTGGGTTACTCCACTCTCCCACCTTTTGGGTCCTTTTTGCGGCGAGTCTCGCACAAAGGTCTGGAAAGTGCCCCGAAAACTCCAGTGGGATGAGAAACAGCTCTGGGTTGTTAAATCCTAAAGCCCGCTCCAAAACAGGATTTACAGGGGGCAATGCTGGAGCTCCCCTTTGAAAGCCTTTCCGCCCCAAACTTGCCCGTCCGGCTCCCCCCCCCTCCTATTCTGATTGGCTGATAAACCAAGTCCCCCCCGGGAGCTTTAAACCCAAACAGCTCTTTTAGGGATTTTTAAATGTATTTTTGAACTGTCCCGCCCTTTGATTTGATTGGGCAAATCCTTCCCCCTTAAAGGGTTTTTAAAGGTTTTTACTGTCGCTCCTATTCTGATTGGGCCGGTTTATGCCGACCAATGAGAAAAGGTTTAAAAATTTGAATTTTGGGATTTCCCGGGGAATTTAAAAATATTTTTAATTCTTGATATTTCGCCTTTTTTGGGGTTTAGGAAAAATTTATTTTTTAAAATTTTTTTTTTTTTTTTTTGTTCGCTTTTTCTGCAAATGTTTTTTCCCCCTTTATAAAGGGGAAATTTTTTCGGAATCATTACTCCTGCCCCCCCGGGGACGGGGGCGCCCAGATTTCTTTAGCGATCTTCTGTATGTTTTTCCCCGCATGTTTCCCATCCTTTCTTCACCCTTTGCCTCTGCCGGAGCATTTTGAAAAAAAAAAACCCGGTCTGCTTTTCGGAGTGCCCCCGGGGCTGCACCCGCCCCCTCGCTTTGCCACCCCCGATCGTTCTTTCCCGGAGTTTTCGAGCGCCGGGGGCGTCCCCCCCGGAACGCCCACCCCCCGGGCCCACACCCCGCCCACTTTCCCCCCCCTTTAAAGCGGGGCGCAGCTGAAAGTGGCGAACACTGCGCCTTACAAATAATCCCCGCGCCGACAGGGGATTCGGGCCCGGGAGGCGCAGTATACGCCCGAAAAAAAAAGGGGTAAAGCCCGGGTCATACATGTCGCCCCAAAAAGTGCAAAATGCATTAAACCCCAAAAATTTTACCGGGCAAAAAATTGGGCACCCCAACAGGGAAAAATGTCATTAATATTTAGTAGATCCCCCCTTTTTCCAAAAAAAAACAGCCTTATTGCTTCCTGTAGCTTTTAAATCGTTCCTGGATCCTGGATAAGGATTTTTGACCCTTTCTCTTTTCCAAAAAAAATTCAAGTTTAGTTAAGTTTTTTATGGTCCCCCCGAGCATGGACAGCCGCTTCAAAGTTCCCAAGATGTTCAATGATATTCAGGGGCCCGGGGACTGGGATGGCCCTTCCCGAAAAATTGGGAATTGTTCCTTTTGATGAAAAGGGCCCCCCGATTTAAATTTTGGGGCTGTGTTTGGGATCCCTTGTCTTTTCTGAAATTTCCATCCCCCCCCCCGTTAAAATTTCAAATTTCATCACTGATTTTTTGTTTCATTTTTTCTGAAGAATCTGCGATACTGAGTTGAATCCCTGCACCCTCAATTTTAACAAGATTCCTGGTGCCAGCATTGGCCACACACCCCAAAGCATGATGGAACCCCCCAAATTTTACAGTGGGTACAAGTGTTTTTTTGGAAATGCTGTTTTTTTTGGGACCCATGCATAAAGCCTTTTTGTATGACCAAAAAACTCAATCTTTGTTTCATCAGTCCCAGGACCTTCTTCCAAAATAAAGCTGGCTTTCCAAATGTGCTTTTGATTCCTCGGCGACTTGTTTGTGGCGTGCTTTCAGAAACGGCTTCTTTCACACACTCTCCCATAAGCTTCTCCCTTTTGCAAGTTCTTTTGTTGACCGATGCACAGTGACACCCTCGCAAACAAGATATGCTGCAGCCTTTTTGGGGGTGGCTGTGGATTGTCCTTGACTTTCTCACCATTCCTTCCTGCCTTTCTGATATTTTTTTGGCCTCCACTTCGGCTTACAAGAACTGCCCCTGTGGTCTTCCATTTCCTTACTATGTTCCTCACAGTGGAAACTGACAGGTTAGAATCTCTGAAACAACTTTTTGTATCCTTCCCCTGAACAACAATGTTGAACAATCTTTGTTTTCAATCATTTGAGAGTTGTTTTGTGGAGCCCATGAGCCACTCTTCACAGAGTTCAAATGGGAAAGAACAACTTGCAATTGGCCACCTTAAATACCTTTTCTCATCATTGGATACACCTGGCTATGAATTCAAAGCTCAGTGAGGTTTAAAAAACCCCAATTTTGTGTTTCAAGTAATTTAGTAAAAAGTAGTTAGGAGTATTCAAATCAATAAAATAAGGGTTCCAACTTTTGCACCGGTCAAATTTTGTGTTTAATGATATTGCACATTTTGTGTTAGTACAATAAACCTCATTTAAATTTCCGGAAATATTACTGTGTCCCATCAGTTTTTGGATATATCAAATGAAATGGCTGTTGCAAACACCCAAATATTTAGAACTAAAAAATGATTAAGATTAATTGGGGTGCCCAAACTTTTTCATAACTGTATAAGATTATTCTTTAACACCACTTACCGACATAATGTTTAATAGCACGTCTCAAGCTGGTTAGGGGCTTTGTTGGCGCTGTGACCAACTACATAGCCGCGGTGTTAGTTGTTAATTCAGTAAAAAGCTGGCGGGTTTCAGTCGGGATGAAATACCAGTGCCATGGGGTGCTGTTTAGACCCACGGTTGTCTAAATCAATGAAAACGGTGCTGTGCACTGTTCCTCACTGCAATCAGGGCACCCCGGCAAAATTGCAGGCTCCTGATCGATTAACATGGCAGCCCGAAACCTTGTGAAAAGGGTTCCATCGTGGCCATGTTTAACTACTTCCTGCCCCATGCAGGAAGTAGTAAAACTGCCAATTTATGTACACCCTAATGCATTCTAATACAAAAGCACAGGCCAGGGATCCTCAACTGCGGGCCCCCCCAGCTGTTGGGAAACTACAACTCAGCTTGAGGGCCGTAGTTTTAGGATCCTGCATTAGCTGTATAAACGTAGTGGGTTAAGTACCCCGAGGAGGACTCAAGGTTAAAGGAGTTGAAACGCTACAAAGATCATGTCTAAGATTATGGGGACAGTAAAAATAAGCACGTTTTGTAATTGGGTTTTCATTACCTCTGTCACTTGGGTTTAGCAGATCTGAGCTTTTCTGTAAATCTGTATTCTGTTTCTGCTGCTGCTGGTCGAGACAAGCCCTCTGGATTTCCCACCCCTAGAAACGCCCCCTGCACTGTGATTTGGCTGCTGACATTTCATTCAGCCTGTTGTGATACACACCCAGACAAGAAATGCCCCGTCCACTCCCCCTGCGCTGTGATTGGCTGCCTGCACAATCTGTGTTTTCTCCCCTCTGACTATTAAAATCGATAGTGAAACCAAGACTGCTGGGTGTAAACTCTTCTCCCAGCTGTAGGTGAATGATCTGGGCAATGACTGCCTGTTTAAGTCACAGATCCCCTCATATAACACAGTATTATAGAGTCTCCTGCCTGTTAAACAGGGGGAGAAGAGAGGGGGGCTTTTTATTGGCCCTTTCCC
>JAODAL010075211.1:0-14085 GCA_025379985.1 Phyllomedusa bahiana
CACCGGTGATTTCTACCCGCATCTATTTTTGGGGTGCACACTCAATTCTTTCCTCTTACATATAAATAATAATACCATACAAATAATAAAAAACAGTCATAAAAGTTAAACAAAATTACATTCATAAAACCAGTATGAAAAATGATGTAAGGGAAACTTTAGACAATTTTATTTGAGTTTTATTCCCATTACAGACATTTTTATCATATACTGTGGATTCCATGTCCCCGACCTCCATCCCTGGTCATTGAATTCATGCAAATAGTGAATGGAGAGGCGGATAACGCGTAATAATATCACGGGCTAAAGTGCCAAATGACAAACTCAGCTATGCTACATCTGTACACACTACAGTTATGCCTATCAATTTTCCAGATTTGTGTACAGGATTAGTCATCTAAAATATTACTTTGACACAGATTTGATTGATATGACTTAATATACCTTTTCCTGCTTTGTGTTAGAAAACATCTTTGACTTTGCAGTATACAAAAAAGTTATACCAAAAAAGTTACTTGTGTAGAATAAAGAAATCATAGGGTGACATGTATGTATTTTGGCGCCCAGGCACCATTTTTTGTGCGCATTTGTAGTGTAGAATGCGCCTGAATCTATGAACCTGTTCTAACTGGGGGGTCATAGATTTAGCGTTTCTAGCTACAAAGCAACAATTTAGGTTCAGGTAAACCACTTTTAAAGTGCTCTACCTGTTCCAGCAGTAATGCGCCTGGATTTCCCATACTAAAGCTATAGATGTGTAGAATCATATGGCTGTAGTGCGACACGCCTCCAGCACGCCTCTCGATCTCAGGCGCATTACAAAGTGTCGCGGGTGCTTTGCAATGCACCTAATATTGGAGTGCGTCTGGTTAAAAATATAGTGTACGGAGCTGCGCCAGTTTTCGGGCTGAAAAGACGCCAGACATCTGGTGCAGTCCTGTTCATACTTGTTGCCCATAGTATCATATAAAAAATAACATTGGGGCAGATTTAGCAATACTGTCTTACTCTTAGGGCTCTTAGGGCTCAGAAAGGGGAACATCTCTCCTTGAGGCGAGGAGACCATCAAATAGTGTGTAGAGTTTGAATAGCCTTTTTGCACTCTACTAAGCATCTGCATCTCACAAGGCATTATGGGAAAGGAGCTGAGAAGCTCAAGTGCACCCTCTATTGGATGTAACAAATCCTCAATTTGCTTTTGACCCACTGGGTCTTGAGAAAACAAAAGGGATATTTAGCCAAGATGGGTGATACTGGCTTGGCTAAATATCCCTTTTGTCTTCTCAAGACCCAGTGGGTCAAAAGCGAATTGAGGATTAGTTACATCCAATAGAGAGCGCTTGAGATTCTCAGCTTCTTTCCCATAATACCTTGTGATATTACTCTTTAGTTACATGTCTGAACGGGGCAGCAACCATTTTCCGAAGCTTCTCTGTTGCAGCTAACAAACCTGTCCGATAGCCCTGTTCTATATGATGTTAAGAAACAGCTCCATGCCCAAATCTTGGTCTCATACTTATGCCATACACATAGTTGTGTTGATGGTGAAGGATGAAACTTTTTAATGCACCAGAGTTTCAAGTGGTATGAGATGGAAGATTAATGCACCTTAACCGTACAAGATGTGATGTGCGCAAAGTTTTGGCCACAACTGTATCGAATTGGGCCAACTGGGTTGTACAAATATTTGGCAAATAGACTGTGATTGTAATCAAATCCCATTACCGAATTTCAAAGTGATTATTGTGATGAGTGAGGACAAATTTTGCCGATAGTTTCTTTCCTCTTTCTTTGTGTCTTCTGGTGTAGAAAGAAAAAAGGTTAGAAAAACAATGAGCGAGTAGACATTATCAAAAACGTCCACCCCTCGCTAATTGTAAGACAAAACGCCTCGACGTTATACACGTCCTGCTAGCCTTCCAAAAAGGGGAATCACCCCAGCATAGAACCACCCTGTGATGACTGTGTCTTCTAACTTTGTACCTTCTATAAGTTGGCTTACTTTATATCACTAACTGATCATGGCGTCACAAACTAAGCCATGCACCCTTTCTGCTTCATGTCACAGCCTTTTACTAAGGCCTTCATTGTACAAGGCGCAAACTGTCTAAAACATACAAACATTAGTGTGGTGTAAGAGCATATTTTTTAGCCATTAAATGTTTTGTGCAAATTCTGGAACCAATATTCCTTAGCGTAAATGTGCCCTCACTATTTCAGCTGAAGCATACATTGTTTACAATGATTGTTTTGAGGCGTCTGCTATTAGCAATTACTTGCCCATTTCTCCTTTTAAAAGCCATAGGATACATTTGTAAGTAATCAAATTTCCATTTGATAGCCCCATGTAAGACCGCTGTATTAGATTTACAGTCAGGATCCAACGTAATCTTATGATGCAAGAGGAGGAAGAGGAACTTTGCCATATGCTGACAGTAATGAAAGCTGAATGGATGTGAAAATAGTCATAAGCAGGGGAGTATCTATAGTGGGTGCAGGGGTAGCAGCTGGCTATGTTGTGGTGCCCCTGAAGCCTGAGTTGGGTCAGCCCAAGAAATCGCGCTCTGGCCCACAATAAGAAGACAGACCAGTAATGAATACATGGCAACATGGCAGATGGACGCTTTTTTTATTTAATAGATTATGCATTGGGGGGGGGCCCGCTAGGGAGCTAGTAGACGACGCTCCGCCTGCGTGATCATAATTATGAACAACTAGCTCTGTGCAGCTTTCCGCCCCCATGTACGAAATGGTGACAACTTCCAGGTGGTTTTGTTTTTTGTGTGCCAAAATCGTTATTTCATACCTCTGTGTACTCAGAATGGGGGGCTGTGTAGTGATTTTGGTTTGAAATTGCATATCATGTGACCGCAGCAGTATGACATCGACGCCTAGTAGCCTTTCCGTCCTTTAGTAAAGAAAAAGGTCAGTTTATTATGTAAAGATCGTAATTTTGTGTAGTGAGCATAGAGGTAATGTTTTTGCCTCCAAGCACAAGGGTCCCTAGGTTGCAAACAAACCCAGCAGGAGAACCAAACCTGTATGGAATTTTTGTGTCTTTATCAATGCTCATAGCTGATATAATGTTTCTATGTCTTTATTTTTGATTTTCTTGCGAACTGCATGACTAATTACTAAGGATACATCAGGACGAGATTATGAGTCACAGCGCCTTGGGGTTTCACACTCAACGTAGCTGCCTGAGTAGAGAGGTGATGTCTGAGCCAGTGCCTGAGGACATCCTCGGATCCCTGGTCGAATCCCTGGCTACGAGTTCTGTAAACAATGGATCACAACGGGAGCAGCTAAAACAAAAACGGTGGCCGAGTTTTTTTTATAATAATCAATGTGTGAAAATGTTATGTTAGTTTTTCATAATTGTCAAGCTTCCTGCATCAATTTTACTTCATGGCAAAACCCCTTTAATGATTGGGCACGCTAGGCAGCTTTACAAGTTCTCATGAGCACAGGGGCCCACCAGGGAACTAGTAAAAGCCATGAGCTTGAGCTCTATTTAACTTTCCTTTCATTGTTGCAAGTAGGAAGCTGTTAAGTCTGCAGTCTTCGCCACATTGCATTAAGTGGCATCTCTTGCGCGTTGCCGTGTCTATTCTCCTGATCTTGCCTACAGCGGCAAACTGCCAGGGAGAGCACTCTCCGGGAGACATGTATGAAAGAAGGTGCTTCAAAGTGAATTATTGCTTCTCGTTTTCAGTGTCAAATGCGTCTGAATGTATGAAAGTGGTTTTGGCGCCTGTGTGTTTGGCGGATAAGTAATGTGCTAAACATGTATAAAGGCTATAGATAGGCTGGAAATAAAAGAAAAGTACTAAAATAGCATGTGAGTTGAATAGAAACTATGGGAGTGAATCCTGCATGGTGTGAGCCACAGGTCCCAAACAAATACCTGTTGCTGTTGCGTAAGGGCTCTTGCCAATTGTAGAATAAAGGGTGAGAGCAGCAAAAAATAATGTAAAATTAAATGTAGTAAAAATAAAAATTTTGAACAACAACATCAGTGGGTTATTGTAATGTCAAAAATTATTATAGATTTTAAATTCATTTTACTTACATTTTTATAGAGATATTTTTATATTTGTTTTTTGGATATTTAAATATTTCTTGTTATTAAATTATATGATAATAATTTATTATTAGAATGTAATAATTAAATTTTATAAGAGTTTTGATAATTATCCTCTATGATAATTTTTTTATTATATATATAGTGCACTGGGTGGAAGTTGGATAAATATTGTGTACATTATATTAGTGCCTTAATTGGCAGAATCAAGCTCCACTTCGACTCCTCAGGCTCAGGCAGAACACAGTTGAGATAGGTCTCTTGTCCGAGCTTGTAATGTGCCTAGTTTTTGTCGACGACACGATATCATGATATTGTCCCTAATATTTGACGAGTTTGTGTGAAACACAGAACGGCCGCCCCTTCATGTTAGGCACATTAAAAAAGTGTCGATGGTTCATGCGAACAATGCGCCTAACACATTTTTTTTGGTGCATGTATACATCCGCTATCCCGCCCGCTTACCCTTATAACGCATTATACCGCCAAAAAATACCCCCCCTTTCATACATGACTCCCACTGTGTTACTTCAACCACTAAGGAGTCACTCTATGTATGAAAGGGTTTTTCACCCTTTTCTGGCGTAAAATGCGCCAAAGTGAGCGGTGTGCGATGTTTGGTGCATTAAATGACCATGTTAAGCACATTGTTCGACAAATCTGACACTTTTTAATGCGCCAAACATGTGGGGCCAGATCTATAGGACATGGTCACCACATTCATTAATATTATACACATATATGAATGTGGTTCGGCAAAACAGACGAGAGACCATTAACTGCTTGGACAGGCAGACCTATCTCATTGGTGGCTCTGCCTGATGCCTTAGTCGAAGTGGAGCTTGATTGCTGTAATCAGGCAAAATGGTCCAACATTTCTCACTTACCACCAGTAACAATAATAAAAAGAATGTTCTGAAGACCATCAAAAAACTAAAATAAAATGAACTTTATATAAATTAACAAAATATATCATGGAGCAATAATATCCGCAAAAATATTAAAATATTGATCCTATTAAATGTATTTAAAATTAAAATGAATCTACAATTAATTTGTAAAAAACATAACCCACTGACCTATATTTTTTCCTGTAAATTATTTAAAAAATAAAAATTTTAATCATGCGAACTTGCTAATTTTTTTATTTTTTACTACATCACTAAATGAAAAGAAACTTTTATCAGATGGTGTATCGTGTTGAAATTTAATTTTTCTGCTTTCGACACCCCTTTATTCTACATATGGCAAGAGCCCCACACACTGCAGCAGGTTCTATGCTGGGACTTGTGTCCACCAAGCAAGATCAGGTTACTTGATAGTTTTCAATTCACTGAACATGCTATTCTAAAGACTTTTTTTCAGGCCCCTTATTTCTGATTTACCAGCCTTTACACATGTTAGGCCACATTATTTTCAGAGCACGAATAATGAAATGGAGAGGGTGGCGTGCTCTAAATGGTTTGCTATGGACAAACAAAAGAGAGTTTTAGAACCTAGACGAGTTTCATATATGTGCCTGAAAACCTAGGAATCTAGAAAAGTTAGAACAGCCAGACCATGGGCTGAAAAGAGTGGAGCCTGAGCGGACTATGTGGGTATTTGCTCTACACTGCCCTGTATCTAATGACCCTGTAGAAAACATGTACCAGGGTAAAGAGGTGGTGCCTGAGCCAGACCATTGTGGGTATTGGCTCTACATAAAACTGCCCTGATATGTATGACCCTGCAGGAAGTACAAGCTCAGGACCAGTGGTATAGGTTGGTGCCTAGCCAGACCGTTGTGGTATTAGTCTCTACACTTGGAGGTCTTGATGTGTTCCCTGTATGTTTGACCTACAGAAGAACATCCCGACCAGTGTAATAGGTGGGATGCCTGATCCAACACTTGTTATATTAGTGCACTACACTGCCCTGAATGTAATGACCTTGCAGAAGAACAGCCAGACAGGGATAATGTTGTGCCTGAGCCAGACATTGTTGGCAATGGCTCTAACACTACCTGTCAGTATGACCTGCATAAGAAACTAGCCAGACCAGGGTAAAGGTGGTGCCTGAGCCAGAATTTGTGTTAATTTGTGCATCTAGCAACTGCGCCTTATGGTATGGACCTGCAGAAGAACAGGCCAGCCCAGTGTAAGTGGTGCCTGAGTCCAGACTTGTTGTATTGGCATTACACTGCACCTGTATGTATGACCCCCCTGCAGAAGAGACAGGCCAGACGTCATGGGTTTAAAGTGGTGAGCCTGAGCAAGACTTTGTGGTATTTGTCACTACACTTGCCCTTGGAATTTAATGAGCTGCAGAATAACATGACCAGAACCAGTGTAAATGGTTGTGCAGAGCCCATGTTGTGTGTGTATTTGGCTTTACACTGGCCCTTGTAGAGTATGAATTGTAGTAAGAATCAGCCAGACCAGGGCACAGTCAGGTGCCTGAGCCAGACTTTGGTATTGGCACTACACTGCGCCTGGATGTATGTACCTGAGCAGAAGAACACCACTAGCCAACCAGGTGTAATAGGTGGTGCCTTAGTGAGCAGACCTGTGGTATTGGCTCTACCTGCACTGTATGTATGACCTGCAGAAGAACAGCCAGACCAGGGTTTAATAGGTGTTGCCTGAGCCAGACGGTGCTTTTTGTATTGGCTCTACACTTCGCCCTCTTGTATTAATGACCACAGTAAGAACACCCTAGACCAGTGTAAAAGGTGGGCCTGAGCCAAGGCTTGTGGTATATGTCTTCTAGCAACTGCCCTGAATGCATGAACTACAAAAGAAACAGCCAGAACCAGTAAAGGTGGTGCTCTGAGCCAGACTTTGTGGTGTATTTGTACTCTACACTTCGCCTGTAATGTATTGACACTGCAGAAGAACAGCCAGGACCAGGGTAGAAGGTTGGAGCCGTGAGCCATTACTTTGTAGTATTGGCCCCTTAACACTGCCCTGTATGTAATGACCAGCGAGAATGAACAGCCAACCAGGTAAAGGTGGTGCCTGACCAGACATAGTCAAATTGGCACTGACACTGCCCCTGTATGTAAGTACCTAGCAGGAAGAACAGCATGAACCAGGGTAAAGGGGTGCCTGAGCCAGAACTTGTGGTATTTGGCTCTACACAACCCAGTATGTATGACCTGCAGAGGACAGACCAGTGTAAAGGAGGAGCCTGAGCAAGACTTTCCGTATTTGTCGTGCAATTCACTGCCCCTGTATGTGTAATGAGCTATGCAGAAGAACACCGAAGAACCCCTGAAATGTGTGCCGAAGTATCCAGCTTGTGGTATGGCTCTACATTCCCTGATGTATTGACCTGCAGAAGAACATCCAGACCAGTGAAAAAGTTTGTTGCAGAGCCAGGCCTTGTGTGTATTGGCTCTCTACACATGCCTGTATGTATGACTGCATAACAACAGCCAGACACAGGTGTAAAATGTGTGAAGTCACGTTGAGCAAGAATTGTGTATATTTAGCTGCTACACTGGCGCCTGTAAAGTAAATGACCCTGCATAAGAGCAGGGCCAGAGCAGGAATAGGTGGTGCCTGAACCTAGAACTTTGGTAGCTATTGGCCATACACAGGCCGTCTTGAATTGTAGATGACACTGCAGAAGAACAGCCAGATCCAGGATAAAGGTGTGCCTGAGCCATACTTTGTGGGTATTGGCTCTACACAGGTGTCCTGTATTAATGACCTGCAGAAAAACAGCCCTGAAAACCTGTGTAAAGGTGGTGCTGAGTCCAGATTACTGTTGATTTTGGCTCTACAACAGTCCCTGTAAGGGTATGAGCTGCAGAAGAACGAGGCCAGACCAGTTACAAGGTTTGTTGCCATGAGCAAGACCTTGGTGGTATTAGGCTCTAACCTTCCCTGTAATGTAGAAGTCGCAGAAGAACAGCCAACCGAGGGTAAAAGGTGGTGCCTGAGGAAGATCTTGTGGTTTTGGGCTCTACACGAGCCCTTTAAGTATGACCTGCGAAGAACAGCCAGAGGCAGGTTAAAGGTGGTGCCTTAGAACCAACTAGTGTTGCTGTTGGCTCTACACTGCGCGCAGTATGTATAGACCTGGCAGAAAGACAGCCAGACCAGGTAAAGGTGGTGGCCTGGGACCATACTTGGAGGTATTGGCTCCTACACTGTGGCTGTATGTAAGGAACCGTGGCAGAAAAACAGCCAGACCAGGGTAAAAGTTGGAGGTGTGCCTGAGCCAGTCTTGTGGTAATGGCCTCTGAACAACTGCGCCTGTATGTGATGATTCTTCAGAAGAACAGCCAGACCAGTTAAAGGTGGTGCCTGAGTCCAGACTTGTAAGTATTGGCCCTACACCTGCCCTGTATAAGTGTATCGCTTCATAAGGAACAAGTCCGAGGACCAGGTAAAGGTGGTGCCTGAGCCAGACATTGTGGTACTAGGGCCTCCAACACTGACCCAGTAATGTTTGAGTTTTTTACTGCAGTAAGGACAGAGCAAAGTAAAGTGTTGAGCCCTGAGCAAGACTTATGGTATTGGTCTCTAACACTGCCCAGTAAATGTATGAGGCTGCAGAAGAACAGCAGCCCAGACTAACTATGGGTTAAAGGTTATGGTCCTGAGCCATACATGTGGTATGTGCTCTACAGCTGCCGCTTTATGTACGAACAGTGCAGAAGAACAGCCATACCAAGGATAAAGGAGGTGGCCTGAAGCCATGGACTTGTAGTATTGGTGGATTTTATGGGGCCCAACACTGCCCGTTATGTATGACCTGCAGAAGAACCATGGCCAGACCAGGGTAAAGGTGGTGACTGAGCCAGAGCTTTTGGTGTTAGCTCTAAATGCGCCCTGTATTATGACCTGCACAGAAGAACAGCCAACCCCGGTAATGGTGGACCGGATAGCCCAGACTTCTGGTGTTGGCTCTACAACGGTCCCCTGTAAGTATGCCTGCAAAGACCAGCCATACTCAGAGTATAGTGTGGTCGGCGGAGCCATACTTGACATATTGAAACTACACAGTTGCCCTGTGAACTGTAAGACCGTGCAAAGAACATATGGCCAGACCCAGGTAAAAGGTGTTGCCGTGAGCCAGACTTGTCATTAAGACAATTAAAAAACTATGAGAACTCTCGGTTTCACGGAATTTGGATCAAAAGATGTTTTAAGTCTGCCCACGGGTACTTCTGGACTTTCAACGGATTTCGAAATTTCGGGGGCAAGGGTCCAATCTCTAATCTTTATACCTCTCAATCGAGCCAATCAGGCCTCTCGCTGGGTCAACCGACCTCCATTATTCAGAGAGAAAAAAGAAAAAAAAGAAAAAAAAAGGTGCTATTGGCTCTACACTGTCCTGTATGTATGACCTGCAGAAGAACAGCCAGACCAGGGTAAAGGTGGTGCCTGAGCCAGACTTGTGGTATTGGCTCTACACTGCCCTGAATGTATGACCTGCAGAAGAACAGGCCCAGACCCAAGGAAAGGTGGTGTCCTGAGCCTACCTTGGTATTGGTGCTCAGAGCACTGCCGCGGTATGTAAAGGGACCTGCAGAAGAACAGCCAGACCGATAGTAAAAGGAGGTGCCAGAGGCCAGACTTGTGGTATTGGGCTCTACACTGCCCTGTAGTCGGACCTGCATAAGAACAAGCCAGACCCAGGGTAAAGGTGTTGCCTGAAGCCAGACTTGTGGTATTTGGCTCTACACTGCCCCTGTAATGGTATGACCCTGCAGAAGAACAGCCGGGACCAGAGAAAGGTGGTGCCTGACCAACTTTTTGGTATATGGCTCTACACTGCCCTGTATTGTACGACCGCAGAAGTACCAGGTTTCATACATTTCTGGCGCTTCTACTACACTGCCTTAAAGCGATTATAGATCTGGCCAGGTCAGCGCCAAAGTTCATGACATGTCTCCCTTCAGTAGTAAAATAGGCACAACACCAAAATTGGTAGAGTGCCATATTGCCAAAGGGATTATGGTTTAGTGGCTACAGTGGAATTGATCCAGGGGGGCATAGCCATGATGGGTACAGATAATGATCAGCACAGTGCCTGTTCCTGCTCCAGTCCACGTGCACCCTGTTTAGTCTGAAGAGTTGTAGACGCACGTGGGCCCAGTGCAGTAACTCTGCGCCAGGAGCCGCATAATGCTGTGTCGTGGGTACAGCCCTGGCAATACAACAGCAACCTTTTAAAGAAACACTGATCATGTCGGACTTTGGAGCCTAGGGGCCCTCCAGTGGAATTTCATTCTGAGTTGCTCCTTGCCATAGCAGCCTGGGCACTACATTCACCACCAGCCCCCACTACTGACGTTAAAATTCTGCGATGAGGTTAATTGATCGATTAACAAAAACACACAATGTTGAGTATAAGGTGATGTGTGCTATAGTAATGCATGTAATTGCTCCTTCATATTTATATCTTATATAGCATTTTTGGGCCCAAAAAATGCTTCAAAAACTGCATAAAATCTTTGGCAAAAAAATATGTATTGCTATATCAATTTTTACGATTTCCTCCATTGCAAAACATGTTATTAATCACTACACTACAAGAACGCATCAAAAAGGCAACACCCATGCACATAGGGCTTTCTTAGAAAAAAATGGAGATCTTTGAAGAGAAGAATGACGCAAACTGCCTAAAAAAGACACTGCACCTACAACATCCTGCTCCTTGAGAAAAACTACTGCTGACCCAAAAATGTACTCAAAGAGAAAAAAAGCAACATCTAAATTTTGCGATTTGTATTTCATTTTTGACTTTCAGGTATCATCTGGACACTATTAGGCAAAACAAACAAATGGACCAGTTTACCCCATATAGAAGTGGCCTCCGCAAGTATCCCGGTCAGAGCAACCCGTACGTGATCCAAAGGAATGTAGAAGAGATGATACAGCGGTACCAGAGGATATTAAAAAGCAAAATCCTTTATTGAAAATCTGTAAAAGCCAGGTAACCCAACATAGCATAGCAAAAAAACCCTAGCAACAACGCCGACGCGTTTCAGGTGTAAAGAGCACCCTTAGTCATGGCGTTGTTGCTCGGTTTTTTTGCTATGCTATGTTGGGTTACCTGGCTTTTACAGATTTTCAATAAAGGATTTTGCTTTTTAATATCCTCTGGTACCGCTGTATCATCTCTTCTACGTTCCTTTGGATCATCTGGACACTGCCGTTTTTGCCAACAAAAGCTTGAAAAAATTAATGCGATTTTAGTAGCATTTTTTAAAAGACTGCAACATGTAAAACTGCTCTAAGATAGATGTAGAAGGTGGAGCCAAGTTTACAAAATTAGTTTATCACCTGAATGAAAGATGCATGAGAGTGGTGATAGGAGTCCTGGTGCCATGTTCAAAAAAAATCAATAAAGTTAGAAATCAGGGATAAAAACATCTCAGAATTCTACATTTTTATCTCTGAATTTTGACTTTTTAATTTTCCAAATTGTTAGGGTCTCAAGTGGTTTTTAGTTAATAAGTAATAAAATCTAAAGAAACATTGTAATGAGGATAGAGGAAAGTAATGCAGGATTTATGGATCCCAGTAAAACTGGGAAGGAGTGAGATCTTCAGTAAAGGAATCTAACACAACCTTAGTGTCATGTGTTTTCTATGTAGGGTAATAAATATACATGTATATAATTATATACATGTAGAGGAAATATTCAGGTTTAATAAAAAGAATAATATATTTATACATTAACATGTGAATTCATATAATAAATGAATACATTTAGTAAAAATAATATATTTTCAAAATAAGGGAATAAATATAATAAATAAAAAATATAATAAAAATAATATTTATATATTAATAAGTGATTAAATATAACAGATACATTTAATAAATTAAAAAATACAATAAAATATTGATGTGATAATAAATATAATAAATGAAAAATATAATAGAAAATATCCTATTTATATCATAAATGAATAAATATCAATAAATATAATAAATGAATAAATAAATAAATATAAAAAAGGTTTATGTAAAAATTAATGTAAAAAAGTTTTGGTAAAAATACAAAAAAAAAAAAATTAAAAAATAGCTTATTTATATACGTGAATAAACAAATAAATAAATATAATAAATGAATGAATAAATATAATAAAAATGAATTTTAATGAATTAATGTAAAAAATAAGAAAGAAAAAATATAAAAAAATATTTTATAAAAAATAAGTGAATAAATAATACTTAAACATAAAATGAATAAATATAATAAAAAATTTTAATAACAGAAAGTAAAGTAATAAAAAGAAAATTTAAATAATTAAAAAAATATAATAAAAAAAATTTTAAAATTAATGAATAAATATAATACATACTTGTAATAAATGAATACATGAAATAAAAATAATATTAATAATAATATTGGTTATTAATGTGTTTTTTAATAAAACTGGGTTTCTCTTCTGACAAAAATCTACAAATTTTCACTCTATGAATAAGTTATTTTTCAGTCTGTATGGCTTGTATGGAAAGTATATTCCACTTCATGATAGAACATAACGCATATATTACAGGTATAAAACTATATATTACATACCTTCTCTGAGTTGCAACATTTCGGCCCCCAGCGGAGAGCATTTTACAACTCGGGTCATTGAGAACAGGGCAGTAACAATTATACTAACAATTACTATGTTGTCCATTCTTCCTCCCTAATTCCAGTTAGCACTGAGCGCCTTTGGATAAGGCTTGTCAAGTGGATTCGGGTTCTCTGGCCCTATGTGAGAAACTCGGACTCTTATAAACCCAGGCCCCCCTTAAAATGACCGAGACCCCAATCAAATTCCGCTTTACTAAGTCACATTTGTGACATTTGGTGACCAGTCCTTGGCTATTTTGTGTGGTTTGCATTGTGTCCTCGTACTGGTAATGGGACTGCCAACGTCAGAAGCCTTTTCTCTCCTTGTACAAACACATTAAATGTGTGTTATCATTGCTTGTAAGGTCCCCCCCAAAGTGGCACAAACTTGGCGAGGACTTTTTTATTCAGCTAATCTGGACACAAAATATCGAAATGTTTTTGTTCAAGTGCATGTTAAAAAAGGGGGCCATTAAAAGAAATTTGCAGACATCCAGTGACGTTAGCAATTGGGATAGAAAAATCCAACCAACAGAAAATTTTAAAAATGGGACGTGGATTTAGAGGTTATTTCATGCAAAATTTATAGGGGGTTGACAAATATGAAACTTTATAAAATAAAGTTGCATTTGTAACTGTCATATTATAATGCTATGGGTGATTTTACTAATATGTCATCATGCTTTATTCTGTAGATTGTGGAGCCAGATATGTGCATCAAATTTTACATAAAAAATGATTAATTAATAAAAAATAAATTCTGCATTTGTGTATGGTCAAAATACTTCTCAGGGCTTCCTCACTACATTTAGGCTATGTTCACACTGCGTAATTGCGGGGCCGTACGCCCCCAATTATGTCGGGGGTTTTTGGGGGTCGCGTCAGCGGCGGACACCCCCGATAGGGGGGGGGGGGCGCCCCGGGCCCATGATGTCATTACTCGCCGCGTATTGTACGCCCGGGGAGAGGAGGCGTAATCCATAGTTCTCTATGAGAAATGTGGATTACCGGAATATTGGCGCACATCTCGCCCGTATTAGAGCACAAATACGGTGCGAAATGCACGCCGAAATTAGCCCATGGGAACATAGCCTTATACAAAAATAATATCAATATCAGTCATTACATCAAAATATATTTATTATACACACATAAGCACTTGTACATAAATATGACCATACCATGCTGAATAATTCTACATAAAATCCCCCCAAATATCATGCCCAAACAACAACCCAACACAGCCCATGAAGTGCAAAAAAAACTGCCCTCAAAACCAAAAAAATGCAGGGGTAAGGTTCGTTCCTGTGGGTTTTTGGCAATAAAAGTTTATATACTTCACTCCCGGCTACTCTTGGTGCCAGTCCCTTTTTGCCCCGAAAAGAGAGGGGACTTTTTCGTATATAACACTATAAAGGGGGAATTAGGTA
>JAODAL010075212.1:0-14085 GCA_025379985.1 Phyllomedusa bahiana
TTCAATTACTTTCACAATAACTACTACCCTTCATCCAATTTAGCTGGCTATAACCTTTTAATGAGATGATGGGTTTTTAAAGGGTTTTTAAGTAATTTCCCCTAAGTGTGCCCCTTCATGCCCTAGGTTGGTTTGGTTGGTACCCTTATAATAATTAGATGTATGGGTCATAACCAACTTTGCCCTCGTGGCACCATGATGCCCTGTAACTCACCCAAAATATAGCATAGCTACTAACCTTATAATGCAAAGGGATTAGTTATAAGATTTAACTGAGATTTCGGAGTGTGTCCCCCGTGCCCCGATTTTTTTCATCCTTCACTTTAGATAGCTTGTAACCTTAAAATACGTGGGGTGATGTTGTAAGTTATAAGATGACTTCCCGAGTGTGGGGCCCCCATGTCCCCAGGTTGGTTCCCCCATCCAATTTGCATAGCTATTCCTTTATAATTCATGGGGTAATGTTGTAAGGTTATTATGATGTTTTTTTTGGGTGTGCCCCCATAATACCCAGGTTGGGGTTTCCCTCCACTTCTAGCCAAACTATTAACCTTTAATACAATTGGGGTATGTTGAAGGTTTTAAATGATGATTTCCTGAGGGGCCCATGATGCCCCAGGTTTGGTCATTCATCCACTTCTACACAGTATTAACCTTTAAAAACAGTGGGATTCGGTTGTAACTTATAACTGATGATTTTCCTGGTGTGCCCCCATGATGCCCCAGGTTGGTCATTGCTGCTATCATTTGCTATAACCTTTTAATACAGTGGGGATGATGTTGTAAGATCTAAACTGATGACTTCCTGAGTGTGGCCCCCATCATGCCCCAAGTGGATCATTCCATCCACTTTCTAAAACTTCTGACCTTATTTAAAAATGAGATTGTTGTTAGGTCACAGCATGTTTCCCCTTTGTGGAGCCACCATGATTATCCTAGGTTGACTCATTCAATCACTTCACTATAAACTACTTTAAATTCATCATTTGGCATGGTACTAACCTTTATAATATAATTTGAGATGATGTTTGTCCCAAGGCTATAACCCGATGATTTTTCCCTGGGGGTGTTTTGTTTTCCGGATTGATTGGCCCCCCGTGCTCCTTGCTCATCAACCACTTCTAGCAAGCTATTAACCTTATAATACAGTGGATGAGTTGTAATTATAATGATGACTTCCTGAGTGTAGGCCCCCATGATGCCCCCGGTTGGCTCATCTGCTGTATCATAGTATTAACCTTTAATAAAGGGGATGAGTTTAGAATAAACTGATGACTCCTGAGGTGGCCTATGATGCCCCAGGTTGGCTCATCCATTTCACTTCTAGCTACTGACCCTATAATAAACTGAGATGTGAGGTCAAAAACCTTCACCCCCGATGTTTATGACCATGGAGTATTGTATCTCTGCTCCTGTAAACATTGTCTTCATTTTTTACATTAAAAACTGGACATCAAAACCCTTAAAAATCTATCACCAAAGTGTTGTTAATTGATTGAGTGTAATTGAGCCAACTTATAAATTGGGCCCCGAACACTCGGTAACAGTAGAGGATGGGTGGCGAGCCCATCTATAATATAATAGCTATCCCCCGAAATGGCTGCTGAGTGACCTTTAAATATCAAACAGGTTAAGTGGGGAAAGGACAATGATAATTTACATTTTAATTGATTTGTAAATTATTGAAAAGGTTACTGGAATCCACATCAAAACTCTTTATCACATCCCCCCGGTCCCTGCCCAGGAACCGGCTAAAGTGTATTGTGCTTTTTATGTATCGTTGCCCAAAAAAACCATCAAATGTGGGCGGCCAATGGTTCGAATGGGGATGGTGGTTTATAGACTAAGTGAAATTTTTTATTGTTTCCAAGACTTGTGGATGTAAAGAGTCTGGGTTTCTCAATTAAGCCCTTTTGATACTCAGCAGAATGAAAATTTATAATGGAGATATAAACATTTTAGTGATGACCCTATTTTAGAAGCCCCCAGGGATGATTATCAACCTTCATAATTAAAAAGTAAAGGGATAACCCCACAGACGGGCGCAATGGTTGATTTTTTTTTTAGGGTATGATACTTAGACATGTATGGAATATGAAAGGATATGTCATAAATGTCCAAAAAAATCGTCTTTGGGGCTTGGAACCCACTCCCCACCTTTGGTGTCATGGCCACTTTGACTACTCTTCTTTCTATTGGAATGACAAGTATTCAGCTGCAATTGGAGCTCCATAGATGTGAATGAAAAAAGCCACAAAAAACATCTTTTTCCCACATGGCCATGGCACCAAACAGAATTGGGGAAAAGGTGGAGGGTTGGAGGACCCCCTTATGGAGATAGGTATAACCTGCATCTATCACTATTTGTGAACAATCCAATACCTATGGCAAGTTTATTACCAGTAGAAAATCCCTGGTAAATCAAAATAAAGATTAATGTCACAAAGGGGAAGTACGGGGCCCCCTGACTAAACCCCCATTCCACTGCCCCTGCTACTTGAAACCCCCTAATGGCAGCCCCAAATTGGAGGCAGCAGCTTGCTGTGCGGGGCCTGTCGCGGAAGAAAAACTTGGCCCCTGCGGGGCTTCATAACAGCTCATCCCCCGGGCATTTTGAGCCCCCCCCCAAGTACATGAAGACATAAGCCACCCCTAAAACCCACCCCAAATATGATGCATCTGCCCATCTCCACCCCCCCAATCTGCCCTTTTTTCTTCAGAAGCCAGCCAAAAAAGTGGTTATTTTTAATCAGAATGAGTATAGTTGGACCTATCCCTGAAAAGTATGAGGGATGAAAGGCACCAAGGAGAAAGATTTTTTTTTTCAGAGTACCCCATATTTAAACTAGACCCTGCTTTTTTGGGAGATAGAACAATAGCTTTATGCAAAAGACAATTTTCTTGTATGTATCTCTAAATGATGGATTAGAGCTGCCAAAACATATGAGGGAACAAGTATCATCATACCTCCCACCTCCTGGGGCCATATACTCATGGGCCCTTGGGCAATGTTAGTGTGCCCCAAGGATAAGATGGTCCTCGTCCTGATGTCCATTGTTGAAAGTTTTTTTTTTGGGAGATTATTGAGAAAAAGTTCCCCCTCCTTGTCAGTGAAAGTTCCCCTTACATACCCTGAAAGTTAACCGTGCATAATTTTGGTAGCAGTGATAGTTCTTTAAAAGAAATACCCCTGAAAAAAGACTGACTTGATCAAAGTCTGCATTGTTTTAATTTTGGGCAAAAAATGGGACAATGGCCAAATGACAGTCTTTATGAAGTGGCTGCTGTGACCCATTTTAAAAATATTTTTGCTGGCGGGTTGGGGGAAGGGGGGGAACCCTTACAGATACTTACAATGCATGTGGGAAAGGCTTTGGTGCAATGATTCTCAATGAAAAAAAATTTACCAACCCCCAGGCCAAGTGAGGATAAGTAGAAGAGGAACAGCTTAAGTTTTACAAAATTCAAGTTTGTTTTGCATTACCAAGAGGGCACGCAACCCCAACCTATGTGCCACTTATGCTTTGAAACCCATCAAGGTTTGTGCCCTGCTTGGGGAAAAAAGAAATTTAACCCCATAACATGATGTACATTCTTAATGGGTGTTCCCCCCCATGATTTTGTGGTAAAAATTGGGTACACCTTCAAATTTTTGATGGGTAATTCCTCCACTGGGGGACCCCCCAATTTAGGAGGGGCCCCTAAAAGTGTGGCTCAGAGGGGAGACCCAGTCAAATTGGTGACCCCTGTCTCATTATCAGAAGTGTTAAAGGGAGCTACCCTCCAGCCCAGAAGATTCAATGAAAAAAAAAGAATTGCTTTAATGAGAACATTTAAAAAAATGTCATAAGTTGAAAAAATTATATAGTGGAACAATCGCGATTCCAAGAGACCCCAAGCATTAATTTCTAAACATCAAGTTTTTTGAAAGTTCTTAATAAAATTTGGAATTGTTCCTTATATACCTTTCAAACTTATGGAAATTTTTTAAATTGTTTTAAATAAAGGTTAATTGTTTTTATTGAAACTGTGGATTTAACTGGTGTGGCCCTTCTACTACCCCAAGCTTCATTTTGGCTAAAACTTTCTTGCTTGTTGGTTTTTACCATACTTAGAACCCCCATAAACAAAATGGAGAACAAGCACCCTCTGACTGGGAACCCCCATAAAACAGAATGGAAACACAGCGTCCCCTGTATGGAATCCTTTTAAAACAAAATGAAAAACCCCCCTCCCTGTAGGGGAAATCCAAGAACGAATGGAGACACAGCCCCCCCTGTCTGGGAACCCCCATAGAAAGAATAGAAACACCGACTGCCCTTACTGGGAACTCCATTAAACAGAATGGAGGGACGACTCCCCTGTACTGGAAATATAAGGGAAAATGGGAAACGCACCCCCCTGTACGGGGAACCCCATAAAAAAAAGGGAGAACCCCCCCTGCCTGTATGGGAAAAATCCCCCAAAAACAGAATGTAGAAACCAGCCCCCCCCTGATAGAATCTCATAAACAAATGGAGAACCAAGCGCCCCCCTTTTTTGGGAAATCCATTAAACAAAATGGGAAAACCGCGTCCTCTGCCCTGGGAACCCCCATAAGGAGAAGGAAAACAATGCTACCAGTAGGGGGAAAAAAAGACTTGTAATGGGACCCCCCGTCAACTGCCTAAGGAAAAATGGAGAAACAGCGTCCCCGTTGGGAACTCCCATAATCGAATGGAGAACCACGCTCCCTGATGGAAATCCCATAGGGAGAAAGGAGAAAAAGCCGCTTTCCCTGTACTGGGGGAAATCCCCTAGAAGAAGGAGAACAGGTCCCCTGTATGGAAAATCCCCTAGAGGAGAATGGAGAAACGCGTCCCCTGTACTGGGAATCCCCCAAAAATCAAAAGGAAAAAACACAGCGCTCCCCTGGGTTTTTCTGAGAAAAACTCCCCGATAAAGAAGCAGCATGGAGGTTGTGTTTACGTGTGACCCGGGTCTCCATTCTGGCTGACCTTTCGGGGCCCATTCATTAGATAAGGGAAATCACAGGGGAAAAATATTTGGAATTC
Organism: Phyllomedusa bahiana; assembly: GCA_025379985.1. Classification (NCBI taxonomy): domain Eukaryota; kingdom Metazoa; phylum Chordata; class Amphibia; order Anura; family Hylidae; genus Phyllomedusa; species Phyllomedusa bahiana. The sequence goes on from JAODAL010075212.1 coordinate 5,055, forward strand.
TATGATTACTATCAAAGTTATAGTAGGGACACCCCAACATCAGCCTTAGAAAGTGTTTTTTGACCCAGTTGTTTTCCAAGCGTAAAAACCATGTTTTTGACTGTATGTTGAATTTCAAAGCTTCCCAAGAGCAGATGTCTATTATGAAGGTTTGGGTTCTTTACAATTCCCATATCATTCCGTCTTCACATTTCATCCGGGGGGAACGTTGCTTCCCCCTAAACACAATGTTCCTCTAGGGGGCCGTGGAAGTGGAATCCTTTCCCTTTTAAAAAATGGCTGACCTCAGAAAAGCAAGTTTTATTACAAGGTAACAGGCAAAGACTGGGGTTAATCTTTGATTACTCCTCCGCCCCGGCCAGTAATGATTTTGGGGTTTTCGGTGTTAAATTTTTGGGATGTTTTTTTTTGAAAAAAAGAAATTTCAATTAAAATATGGTCATGGAGCCTCTCTCCCGGCCCTCACTCACAGCGCTTTTATTTTTCCCTTCACTCACTAGGAATAAAGAAGTCCCAAAGTTTGGAGAGGGGTTTAAATTTTGTGAAAGCTCCCGGCACAAAAACAGCAAAACTGTTACTAACAATTTCTTTACAGGAAAGAAAAAAAAAAACAGAAAAAAATAACATTATCCCCAAAGCCAGCGGGTGTCACAGGATGGAGTCAAACTTTGAATTTTTAAGATGTCTATAAAATACGGGAAAAACAGCTTGTCTCCAGGCGCACAAATTTTGAATCAAAGGGCCTTTAAAAACAAAATATAAAGATAGTAAAGGGCCCAAAAACATTTTCCAATAACAGAATAAAAAGATATTAAATTTTTTAAATTTACAATGAAAATACAATGAAAATTGGTATTTTCACCCTTAAAGGTGTTTCTCCCAATCGGCCCCCCCGTTTTAGTCAAAACAGTTTGACCAAATCACAAAAAAAAAAAAATCATTTTGGTTTTTGACGTCCACAAGCCACATTTTTTTAGTTTGATCCTTAATATAAATGTACCTTAAAAGGGGTTGTTCACTACAGAGGATTGTGTTTTTTATGTTAACTTTTAACACCTTCAAAAAAAGAAATGACTCTTCATTTTTTTCTCCTCGCCTTCGAAAATGCCATATCGTTTTATTTTTCCACCGACATAAGACATTATGTGGACTTTTATTTTGCAGGTAAGATGTTAATTTCCAGTGTTTTTATTTGCTATCACCATAGAATATACTGGGAACGCACAAAAAAATTCTAAGTGGGAGCAAAAGATGTGAAAAAATGTACTTAGGCCTGTTTGCGGGAGTATTGTTTTCTGCTGCTTTCAAATCTTTGGTAACATAATTTGTAGTTCTTGTATTTTAACAGCGTTGATACACATCCGGCAATACCAAAAAAATGTGGGTTTTATGTTATGTTTTGGTGCTAAAATAATTCCAAACATTTCTATATTTGAAAATTGCGCGCTGGCGCGCGTTGTGTGCGAAGAATAAATTTCTTTGTACTAACACTACGGACGTATTGAGGGGGCGTTTTTTGAACGCTGATTCATACTTTTTATTGCTTAAGCAGTCTGGAATGCATGCGGCTTTTGTTCACCTTTTATTCAAATTTTTTTTAGGGACATGAAATGACAAAAATAAAGAAATTTTGGCGTTTGGGATTTTTTCTCATCTCAGTGTTCAGCACACAGGATAAATGATGTGTTTATTTTTAGAAATTGGACTTTTCAGATCGTCTGGTGACCACCTAATATGTATGTAACTTTTCTTAATATTTTATTTTTTTATATTGTAAACATGGAAAAGGGGGTGATTTAAACTTTAGTGCTTTTTTTTCTTTTGTATATTTAAAACGTATTTTTTTTTACTTTATCATGGTCCCTATGGCTTGTTCACAACTAGGGGGGCTGCGATCATTATTACAGCCAAAATGCATTGCCTAGACAATGCAAATAGGGTCTTGTACCAAGATGGCGGTTACCCTACTTCTGCTAAGGCGGAAAGTGGGGCAAATGAGAACATGGCAGCGTAAAAAAAAGTCTGATACATACTTAGCTGCCCCACCCACGCCAGTTTAGAGCTCTGAGGATCTGGCCTCTTGACATCCAGTTCTGGTCTGACACAGAGGAGAAGGTTTTTCCTCCCATTCACTTACAATGGATCTAGCATGTGTGTAGGATGTGAATTGGAAAATAGGAGGGGAAATCGCTGGAAGCTCCGTCAGGTAAGCATCAGGTATTTTTTTTTTATTTAATTTGTTTTTTCCACATTGTTGTACTCTTTTTTTTTTAAAATGGAGACTCCTTTTACATCCTAGGGCTGTCGCTATGACTTCTTTTATTGACGTCACTTCGGCTCAGCACAGAATTAAGTTACCTCTCAGATAGAAAGTGATGTCGTGCATTAAGCACCAGGAATCGGGGAGAGTAAACTTTATCAAAACCAGTAAAAAACTGTACTCCTATTTAGGGTTAGGGATTACAGTTACTGAGTCAGGATAGAGGTTGGATTACAGTTATGCATTAAGCATAAGGGTTAGTTTAGGTTTGAACAGTTACAGTCAGGATCGGGTTAGGATTAGGATAGGTTTTACATGTTTACCAGTCAGGATAAGGGATAGGTTTAGGAATCAGGAATTATCAGTTACTGTCAGGATAAGGGTTAGTTTTTAGGGATAGACATTATTGTTACAATCAAGATAAGGTTTAGGTTTAGGGACTAGGATTCAGTTTACAGTCAGGTTAAGGGATAGGTTAAGGTTGGATTTTATTTACCAGTCAGGACAAGGTTTAGTATTAGGGATAGGATTACAATTACAGTCAGGATAAGGGTTAGCTTAAGGGATAGGATAAGCATTACAGTCTAGATAAGGGTTAGGTTTAGGGAAAGGATTACAGTTACAGTGAGCATAAGGGTTAGGTTTAGGGAAAGGATTACAGTTACAGTCAGGATAAGGGTTAGGTTTAGGGATAGGATTACAGTTACAGTCTAGATAAGGTTTAGGGTTAGGGTTAGGATTACAGTTACAGTCAGCATAAGGGTTAGGTTTATGGATAGGATTACAGTTAGGCCCCATTCACCACGGAGTTTTGGCGTGGGTTCGCCGCGGGTTTCCCAAGCGCATAACCTCTTTATCCTCGCCGCAAATCGCGTCTCCCGTCCGCGGGTTTGCGGGCGCGGTGGCGCTGGGGCCTAGTGGTTCTCTAGCGCGAGTGGGCGTGGTTTGGGGCGCGGCTTGTGCGAGGATTTGCCCCAATGCAAATTAATAGCAGGGGGCAAACTGCGCGACATCCAGCGCCGACACACCCACCGGCGCGACGCCGTGGAAGACCGCTACGGCGACCGCGCGGAGCACTCCCTGTTCATGAATCTGTACAGGAGAGTTCTTCCAATAGCGCGGGTTTGGCACGGCCCGATAGCCGCGGCCATAAACCGCGGCGTGCTGTGAATAGTATCGCGGTTTCCATACGGAAACCATGGTTATTACTAGGCGCGATTTGGCCGTGGTTTTTGGCCGCGCGAAACCGCGTCGGACTGCGGCATAACCTCAACAAATCCGTCGTTGTGAAACATGCGCTTCCAGTCAGCATAAGGGTTAGGTTCGGGTTAAGGATTGGATTGAAACAGTTCGAATTCAGGATGTCTTGTTTTTTCAGATGTGTAACAGACTTTATATCCATGCTTTTTCAAGGTTAAGGAATCCAGTGGGTGTTATCATTGATTGACAGTTTTTTGTATGTGTGTGCTACAAGGACTCTCATATCTAGAATAAGCAGGAACTGGAGAAGAATACATTGTTTACTGAAATCAATTCCAACAGAAAACAATATGCTCTATAACATGGGGGGCGCATGATCAGATAGCGTGTCTCAGCTCTCCTGTCTATAACAAGGGGGCCACAGACGCTGTAGCTAATGTCTCCGCTCTCCTGCTCTATAACATGGGGCCCACAGATCAGATAGCATTGTCCCTCAGCTCTCTAGCTCTATAACATGGGGACATCAGATTCAGCTAGCATGTCTCAGTTCTCTGCTTTAATAAAGGGGCTGCAGATCAGATAGGATGTCATAGTTCTTTGGTCTATAACATGGGGCATGCAGATAGATCGATGTCCTCAGCTCCTCATGCATCTATAAACAAGGGGGTCATGACAGATCAGATAGATCGTCTCTGCTCCTCATGCTCTATAAATGGGGCCTGCAGATCAGATACCATGTCCTCAGCTCCTCCTGCTCTATAACATGCGGCCTGCAGATTCAGTTGCCTGTCTCCAGCTACCTCCTTTCTATAACATGGGGCCTGCAGATCAGATGCATGTCCTCAGTCACTCATGCTCTAGAATAAATGGGCACAGATCAGATAGCATGTCCTAGCTCCTCTGCTCAATAACATGGTGGCACAGATCAGATAGCATGTCCTCAAGCTCCCCCTGTCTCTAAAACATGGGGGCCACAGATCAGATAGGTCGTGCTCAGACTCCCTCCTGTCTATAACATGGGGCCCACAGATCAGACTAGCATGTCCTCTGACTCCTCCTGTTATGATAAATGGGCTGCAGATAAGGTTAGCATGTCATCAGCTCTCCTGCTCTATAAATGATGGCCACAGATCAGATAGTATGTCTTAGCTTCCTGCTCTTAACATGGGGCACAGATTCAGATACCCTTGTCCTCAGCTCCTCTGCCTCCTATAACATGGGGCTCCACAGATCAGAGAGCATGTCCTCAGTCCTCCTGCTCTATAACATGGGCCACAGATCACGATAGCATGTCTTCAGTCGTCCCTGCTCTATAATGGGGCACAGATCGATAAACGTGTCTCATCTCCTCTTGCTCTATAACATGTTGGCACAGATCAGATAGCATGTCCTCAGCTCTCCTCCTGCCTCTATAACATTGGGCCACAGATCAGATAGAGTGTCCTCAGGCATCTCCTGCTTCTATAACATTTGGGCCTACAGATTCTGATAGATCAATGTGACAGGTTTTCCTTTAAAACATTTAAACACAGTAGAAAAAAATAATTCTATTAGTTGTTTACTTGGCAAATATTGGCAAAGTTTCAGTTACAAGTCACGCAAAGTCCGACCCAAGTTTGGACCCAAATTGAGGCACATCATAAAATCACTGATAATTAATTTACATGAATTAAATATTTAAAAAATAGTCAGTATGATAGATCATATGATCCATAAAATAAGCAAAGTCAGCTGTTCCTGCATCACATGCTATTAAATGCTCAATTAATTCATGTCATTAAATAAAATCATTAAATCTAATCAATACAATACATTACATTATATACAGAAAAAGATAAAATGTAGGCTGCTCCATTATGTATAATAATTTGATAATTAATTTAGTTTATGGCTTGATTAAATAAAACTGATTATTCTAATAGACAGTACAAGAACATAGATAAGCCACAGTCCTGGGCACCTGGAGAAACAATAGCATCCGCTCAGAACTCTGACACACTGGGAAATGCCCAAATTGCATGCACAAGGGTATATGGGTAATACATTTATACTTACCCTCATTGTCTACCCTAATACAACCCTCAGTCGGAGATGATCGCCTAAAAAAAGGACGGCACCATAATCACTCAACCTAAAATACTCTACAAAATGCTTGCATGCTACAAAAGGGAGGTCTAAAGATTTTAGAGTTCACAAAATAAATTCCTGCAAAAAATTACCAGATGCGTTTTCGATCACTTGACTGCATCAGCCAGCAGGTAACAACGAACGGAAAAGGTCAATCACTTTTCGCACTCCATATAGGAGATGAGGATTTGGGTGGTGTGCACTCTTGTTTGTGAGACGACCCAATAAAGGATCGGGGGGGCACAGTTATTGATGGTCGTCCTTTTTGGGCCCATTGTTTCTGCAAAGGGTTGTATTAGGTTGCAGGTTGAAGGATAGTATAGTCTTTACAATACTCTCCCAGAGTCTGCAGTTGTGGGCTTTCAGTTGTCAGCAACGTCTAGATGGAATGTTCTGTGTTTCAGGAGCCAGGGGATGTGCAATGATCTACATATTTAGTGGTCTATCCTTAGATATTTTGGGCGGACAGTTAATGGAAACGCGGATGCTGATCGAGTTCTAAATTGACATAAAGAGCGTAGATTGCAACCAGTGTGTATAAACTAGTCGTATGTGGGTCCATTAATCTGTGCTTGCCTTGCTAAATAACAAAGCATATCTTATGGTGCATAAACTTTTGGCACTTAGCATATTTTGGTAAATGAAAAAGTAGCGCGTGACTGTTCTATACATCGATAGGGCTAAATAGCTTTATGTGCAAGACATGCAAAAAAAAAAAAATGTGTGAACCACTTCATAATCGTCTTCATTTATTTTTGTTACTTGTAAAAGTTTGTGATTTTCTTGGGAATACTTTTTTCTGCCTGATATTAATGTTGTTGCTATTCCTGTTTTCGGTATTAGTTTTTTTTTTTTTAGGACAGGTATTATAAAATAAAAATTATTTGACGGAGTCTGCTTTTTCCTATGTAATCTAATGGTAATTACTTTCAAGCTATTGATGTTGTGGCCTAATTAAACAAAGCGGAATATATGTAGGAATAAGTTATGTGCCTTCTCCTAACAAAAAAATATATATTAGTTTAAACCAGTTCTTATACTGATTATATTGAATTCTTCAAACGGTTATAAATGAAAATAACTTTAAAAATAATAATAATAATAATAAATAATAATAATAATAATAATATTTTTTGTTATTTTATTATATCAAGTTTTGGATGTTTATTTATAATGTTTTGAATAAGAATTTTTGTGTTAAGAACCACAATAACAATTTTATTATCTTCAATATTCACAATGTTTAATTACGAATCATTCAATTAGCTGAAAAAGTTTAATTACAAATCCAGTGATACAACGGAAAGAAGCAGACTCGGTCAAATAATTTTATTTATATTAAATGCCTAAAGAATGAAAAAAATCAAAACCGAAGCAGGAATATCAACATTAAATATCAGGCAAGTAAAAATTTTCCCATAAAAAACATTACATTTCTATATTATTTTATTAAATATTATTTTTTTATACTTTATTATTAGCATTATACATTTTATTATTATTATATTTAAGTTATTTAACTTTTATATATGTTTTAAATAAAGATTTCTTTGTGATAAGAACCAAAGCATTTATTTCTAATATATTCACACTTGTTTAACTAACACAACATTCAATTAGCTTAAAAGTCTTACCAATAGTGAAGAACGGAAAAGCAGACTCGGTGTCAAATTATTTTTATTTATTAAACTGCCGTAAAGAAATGGAAAAAAGAAAAAAAAAAAAAAAAAACTAAAACCAAAGCAGGAATATCAACCTTTTATCAGGCAGAAAAAAATTATTCCCATAAAACATTACATTTATTATTTTTAATTAATATTAATTTTATTAATAATAATAACAACAACAACATAATAATAATAAAATATAATAAATAATAATAATAATAATTTAGTTAGTAGTATTGTTATTTTTACATTATTCTTATTTATTATTAAAATTGTTAATACAAAATAAAAATAAATAAAAGTAATAATATCACAACAACATTAGTAAAATAAATATATTAAAAATGATAGTAATGCAGTGATATAATGTACAAACAGTTTCAGAAAATTAATACATAATAGAAAACATTTTTAGATAAATTAAAAAGTAAAACAGACTTTGGACTATCTTCATCATTGCAGTTATTGTGGATTTTGTAATAATGGGAATACAACATTTGCATTTCCTATAAAAATAATTAATATTTTTTTTTACTTTTTATATTATGTAACTTTATGCTGCCGGATGTCAAATGAGCATCAGAGAAGAACGCTTTGAGTATTGATGTGTGTAGAAAAGTAGATATATATAAACCGGCAGAATTAGATTTGCATCAAAAATTTTAGTCTCTTGAAGTTTGAATAATAAAAGTCATTAATTTTAGAAATTAAAATTGTGGTGTAAAAAAAAACGCACAAAGGGGGACTCATTAGTGTTTAATTGCTTATTTTGCTTGAAACGGAAAAGTCATCTTAGGCGCGATCTTCAGAGAACGGAGAGATATTGCTTTTATTTTGTGATGATAAAAAATAAATCTTGGATTTTTCAAACAATTTCAGGTCTGAAAGAATAATACAAGGATGGAAGGGGGCCGAGCGCGGGGGGGGTGAGGGGACGTAATAGCGGGCAATTTATCAGGAGGGATCTGCGGGTTCTGACTCCCATCGAGTTAAATGACTACATTTTCAGTCGCTTTAAGGGCTTGTTCACACGACGTTTTTATGATCAGTCAGTGTGCTTAACATTAAGTTGAATGGCAAAAGCACATCGCTGTTCCCACGGGAGATCAGCGATGCGCTTTTGAGAGCTCTTCTGCACTGCGCTTTTCGCATCCGCTTTAAGAATTGACATGGAGGATGGCTGGGGCAGAGGAGAGAGAGAGAGAGAGAGAGAGGGAGAGAGGGAGAAAGAGAGGGGAAGAGAGAGACGAGAGGGGAGAGAGAGAGGAGGGGGAGGGAGAGAGAGGAAAGAAGAGAGAGAAGAGAGGGGAAGAAGAGAGAGAGGAGAGGAGGGGAGAGAGAGGAGAGGACCCGGGAGAGGAGGGGAGAGAGAGAGAGAGAGAGATTGAGGGATTCCTGACTGACGCATCCGGAAAGCGGAAAGCTTTAAAAGCAAGTGAAAAAAGCATTGAAAACGGATCCAAATAAAGTATTCCAATGCTGCGTTTTGCGGATCGCTTCCGGATGCGCTTTTCAAGTGCGGAAAATTTGGATCCGTTAAAAAGGATCCAAAACGGCGTGTGAACAAGCCCTAAGATTAACTGAGGGTTCATGAATCATTCCATTATTATGTAAGTTAAAGGGAAACAGTATTGATTTTGCCCAAAAACTAATGGGTGTCACGGCCCCCTCTGCTCCCGGCCCACGGGCCGCGGGCGCACCGTGACCCCCTGGGCCGGGTGCCCACGGGGTCGGGTGCCGCCCCGCGGGACGAGCCGGGGGGCTGCAAAATTTCCAG